>DWEI01003101.1:0-13270 GCA_018245875.1 Mysoria ambigua | reverse complement strand
GGCAATAGGCTCACCACCTATTACATAGTGGGACGTAAACGTAACCGGTGAATCGTGGGAATGTTCTACATTCCTCTTCCTACCCCTTCGGGGATTACAGGCTTGAAGTTACGTATAATTCAAATTAATCGATTAAAAATGCATCGCTCATGTATTTTTAATCGATTAGGAATAGAGTGCTTTAAACATAACGTGAACAAAATGCGGGTGCCGCCATATGTTTGTTTCTACACACAGCAAATAACATTGTTGATTGAAGATATCTGACACCCGATCAGAGGGTCCACGCGGAGGCCTGCCGTGGGCGCGTCGTGCCTACAAATGAGGGTGCTTTTGGACGCAACTATAAGTAGTGGAGATCATTAGGTGTGTAACTTGAATTCAATGTTCTTTTCTTTGAACATTTTGAGCCTGTTTTGAAACGATATTATTAGCAAAATACAATTATAAAAGATTAAACTATGCAGTTCTGTTGCGATAGAGATATTTGACCTTCGGTGCTCTCTGCTCACCCCGTAAGGAATCTGGTGTGAAGATGTACGTGTTTTTAAATATGCAGTACCCAAAATTATATGCAAAGGTCACTCGTAACTTCTGCCTGCACGTTTGAAATTCTCTTCATGTAAAAAAAATAATACGTTCAATGACAAAAAGGGTTGTGTGATCTTGTGAAGACCGTTACAACGTTACTTCATTTGCTTACGGTAACCTTACCATTGCCGTGCAAATTATTCAAAAAAACAATTCAACAACAACAGCACAGATCATTTACCGTTCTGCTTTAATCCACCGATCTTTTCTAATCATGAGAAATATAAAGCTTTTCGTCTGCCACGCTGACTAAAAAAAGTTGGCACAATGCACAAACCCTACAGAACATTGCACAGAGCTTTGCAGGTTACTTCACAACATCGTCTTTTACCGTTGCATGGAGTGGTATTTAAAAATAAAATCATATCTACGAGGTAGATTAAAAAAAAAATTAATTCACTTTATAATCACAACATATCTGACCTTATTATTCGGCGTGACCTTGTGCGCGGGCAATCGCAAGAAACGTGGCCAGTCACTCGAACGTGAGTCACTGGGGCTGCACACGACGCCGGTACAGGCCGATGATTGTGAATTAAAGCTGTTTTTATAATTATGCCCTTACTTGCGTGCTGCCTCGCTGGTCGGGTCGGTTGCATGTGCGACTGCCGATCGAGAGGTCCCGCGTTCGAATCCCGGGTCGAACGCTACAAAAATTTTCTAATTTAGATTTTCTAGTAGTGGTTCGGAGTCTGGATATGCGCGCGATGCATGACAATTGGCTCACCACCTATTCCATAGTGGGGTGTAAAACGTAACTGGTGAATCGTGGGAGTGCTCTGCATTCCTCTGCCTACTCTTTCGGGGATTACAGGCGTGAAGTTACGTATTTGGTTGTTATTCTTAAAATGGTTAACGACAATAAAAAAAATAAAACACCTGTCTATGGTACGAACCTCTACTTTCATGTGCTTTAACATGATAAGAAAAAAGCTATATTTTTCCGGATTAAGTTAAAACACTGTTAAAGTTTCCGAACTGTTTTTCGACTAGAATAGATCAGTAGAACAAATTAAGTTTTCACTTAAAATATATTATACTTTAGATGAAGAGAGTGAGAAAATATGTCCGCGAGTATAAAGATAATAAGAAATGTAGAAAAAGCGCGTAACGCTTTTGTTTACATGTTCGCTAGAGGCACATTCAGTGCCCTTTGTCTACTCTGAAAAGCACCTGGCGTGATAGTATAATGAATAATAGTTTCCCTCACCCTAAAAATGTACCTACCACAAAACTCATTAGTATATTTATCGATATTAAATGTTTATCGATATTACTATCTATCGAACTCGTAACACATATTTCATAATAAATATCTATGAATGTTTCTTAACGCTTGTTTCGGATCAAGAGCTCACCAAATCCAATCTTTATGGCCTCACTACCTGTGTCTACCCTCGGCGCCCTTTACACTGTTCGAGATCACTATCTCCTTTGTCAGTTTTTTGTGATGATTGAATTACGGGCTGCGAGGGTGCAGGAACATTCGTCACAGCCGCATTCCATCTGGTAATTTGGTGGCATCAGTAATAATCCTTGTTATGTTAGAAAGGGACAGTCGCATTGAAATTTGTGATGTAAAAATGTGGCCAAGTTTCCAGTGTTAGTTTATAACTATTCTTAATAACTATTCTTAATAAAATCATAATGTTGTTTTCTCCTATGTCTTTTAATTAAAGAACCCATTAAGAAAACAGTGTTAAAGGACATGTAAATTTATGTTATTATTGAAGTATATTATCAGCTACGTGTATATTTATTAACTTATAATTAATAATATACATTTTGATTCATGTAAGTCTGACAAAATCGTTACGTGCAGTTTATGAGATGAAAATGTATTTAGTACATTTTAAATGTCCAATCTTGACGTACAAAAATGTATTAATAAATTAAAATCTTGGTAAATTAGGATGACGTACACAACTTGGCACGTTGCACTGCCGAGTCCCCGGCACCGTCCGTCGGGTAACTATCGAGTCGGATCACATTTTATAATGCCCTATTCACTCGGCTGAACGGCGGCTGCTCGGAACAGAACACCAGAAGTTTGGTCCGCGCTTGCGGTAATCAAATCTTTGTTTACTAGTTTGTAAGCGTCGTTTTTTGTATGATCATGTGTGTGAGTAACACTTGTACATATGTATAGTTTCAACTTATTCAAATTATTAGTTGACATGATCTGCAACATAAAAATTTACATGATCTACCTACAAGCTGAAGTTGAGTAAATGTATTTTTTGAAACAATACTCTTTCAAGAGCCAAGCAGGATACCAGATCAATACTAGTTCTGATCAGAGCCAATACCATATCTTTCAAGAGCCATGCAGGATATTACTTTCGATATACCTGTCGTCACATATATTTTAATATAAAAGTCTCGTAGGTATCTTTACAGGAGTATCATTTATCTGCTTAAAACAATTACGTTTTCGTTTGGCGATAGCTCCACCAGAAACATCAGCGTTGACACTCCACGCCGCTGCCTCGCTGCGACCGTCGGGAGCTTATGAGAGACCTGAAATTAGTTGGTCAATACAAAACACATAATCCATGAAACCCGTTTGGTAATTTAATAAAATATTTAAATGATAAGATATGTATTCGTCAATTTTTATTTGGAATCTCATAGTATTCTTTCTACACTGACATTGAACTAGACTTAATTATATTATGTACTGTTATCATCAAAACTATCCCTTTACGAACTTTACGAACGAGAAAACAGAAATCAAAGATGTTATTATCGTCATTCGTGCAACCGTCAACATTATCGTCTCACGAGTATCGTTAGCTGTTCATACAACAGTTAACCCTAATTAGAGTTATAGTTGCGACAGTTTAACCTCTAAACTGGATGCTGTGTGATGGTAAACTAAATTTAATGACTTTACGTTACATTGTCCGGACCTACGACAGCTGGCTAGCGATATTGCGTTCCTTGTTCGCCATTTTGAATTTCGTAAGCGTATTTTCGATGTCGCCTTTTCTTTTATTCACAATGTGTTTATTTACGGAGGTTTTTTTGACGTCTATTATATGCGACATTATACAATATGATTCTCTAAAATCTCTAAAGTGTAATGATAAAAATATGACATCACGAATGTGAAACTGGAAATTTGTACTAGAAAACTTAATAGTATCCGAACCGGGATTTGAACCCAGGACATCTGATTCGGCAGTGGTTTCAAGAATCTATATGTATTTATGGACCACATAAATATGACAATTTAGGTAAGAAAAATTATAAATTGTTATAAGCCGTTCATACGAGGAGTGAGTCGGCAGCGTCCATAATTAAAATCATCACAACTGGAATTTGGATGATTGATTAATAAAGGGCGTTGACTCCTTGACTGACTATAATCCTGCTTGATCGCGTGTATAAGGAGTTCGAAGCGGAGATATCTAAAAGAATACTAGGGAAAGTAGTTGTAGAAAAGACTACACCAAGTATGCGAGACTTTGGTAAGGGTAGTAGAGACGAAATTTGATAGGATTATAGTTAAAGGAAAACTTAAGTCTCTGCCTAGCCTTGTGATAAATAGACGTGACGATATCGGCCAAGCCACACAGTGAGATGTATATTGCATCCAGTTCTCACTACATACGAGAGTTGGTAATAATACAATTTGTCGAAAATGATTCACTCTGCGTACATCCACTCGGTCATTAGACACCACTAAATTGACGCATGTTTTATCATTTTCGGAAGCGCATCCAAGGATCTTATCTCGCCATCGTTGAGCGCAGACATTCCACTATTGTTCGTAATACTTTTGACGATAGACAAGCGAACACGCATTAGAATTTTTTTGTTTTTCAGAACCACGTCATTATCGCGGCAATTATGATAAGTCAGAATTCATTGCCGTGGACAGATAAATATCTTTGGGAGAATAAATATTTAATATAAACTCACAACAATATTGACTTTGGTTATGTAAGCAAAGCATTAGTTAGGTACATCTCAAGCCCATAATGCCTATTATTTTATAGATTACTCATCTCGAACAATACGTGGGTAGAGCGATTAGGTAACATGAAAGTCATAAGGTCCTGGGTTCCATCTTTGGGTCAGGCAAAGTAAAATTTCTAGCTTAAATTTTTTTTGGATTTGTGTCCGATGTATGGAAACAGGTTAACCTCTATTTCATACGATATCAAAATTGGTGAGACGTTAAAGTGTAAATGTACATCAGTCCTCTGCCTACCCCTTGAAGGAAATACACGCTTGACGTTATTTTGCTTTATAAATAAAAATGGCGATTATTATTATTAAAGTTCAGTAAAATTAGTCACGTGATATTGGCTGAAAACATGTATTTATTTATATATGCATCAACGCGACACGGATATCAGTAACAATGAACGGGCGCGCTTAGAAAAGGTTTTGCAAGAGAACGTTCTTTACGACACAATGTACGCCGCGAAGGACGCGGCGAGCCCGCCGCTCGACCTTTCCAGCTGAGTGACATTTCAACTGACTATTATTATCAAGAGCTAGGACCGCACCGGCCTTTTCTCGTTTCAAACAACGCGTGACAGAAGGTACAATACAAAACGATTAGCATCTATTAAAATTGTGAAAGAACTAGTTCCAGCGGTTATATATCTCATGAATATACATGGCTTCTACCTAAATGTAGAGTTATTAACGGGAGCGTTGAAGCAATAAAAGACAGATTTTCAAGATAATACATTTCATTTAATTTTATATTAGGTACTTCTATAACAATACTTTTTAACAGTCTTACAACAAACGACTTAGACGACCGACGGTCAACGCCGCAGTCCACCGATATCTACAGTATGTACAACAAGTTTCTCAGGCGCAGGTGAGGGAGGCGAAGGCGCGCGGCACGGGGTTGGGCGGTGCGCTGTAGCGCTGCACGGTCGAGCAGGCGGTCCCCGCGCCGCGCGCCACCGCCTCGAAGAACTGCCTCAGGTCGCTCACCGACCTCGTCGGCGGCGCCTGCAGGTCGTGGAGCGACGCCGCCCGCCTCGGCGTCGCTTCGGCGGCGGCCGTCGGTCGCGCCAGTTGTTCACTACTGCGCGCCAGGCCGCCGCCGCTCTGCGACAAAGATTCGAACAATGCGCGCCGCTCGCGAACCGGCACGTACCGCGACACCGCCTCGTGCGCATTCGGGGAACACGACCGTGCCCGGCTCTCGAGGGACGCGGTTTTCCTTCTCGCTGCTTCCATCGCAAACTTTCCCCGATCGGTGGCACCCGCCGGGCCCTCCCACCGCTTGAGATACCTGTGTCTCCCCAAGCCGGCTTCCCCGAATCGCGTCGACCGAGGCAAAGTGTGGTGTAGTGGCGGACTGGCACTCAACTTGCTGCAATTGTCGCACTTGATGACCTTAGCTTTCCTGACCGGCGCGTCTACAACGTCGATAGTCTTTAGAGCGTCGAGGGACAGGGAAAGGTCTAGACTGCGATCGGACGACGAGTCGTAGTCGTCGTCTTCCACGACGATGCCCTCGTCCGTTGCGGCAGGTGAATGGTCTCTGCGAGATATCAGGGTTTCCGACGAGGTCAGCAATCTCCGTCGAGCTCTCGGTGGCGGTCTGGGAGGACCAGCAAAGGCATCCTGTTGAGGTACCTCTGTCGTTGGTCCGCGATTCTTCGTGTCTGCCGCGGACAGCACGTCCAAAAAGCGAACTTGAGGCAGTGGCGTCTGACCGAGTATCTCAACGCACAACGCACGCACCCACCTGGCGTATTCCGTCGCATTGCAAGCCTGCAACAACAAAAAAAAACAAACGAGTATTACCCACTGTGGAAACAGAAGTACAAATATTTATAGCTTCATCCAAAACGGGTCGCCACAAATTGAATGTTTACAATAATAGTCCAAACGGGACCGTTTAACTCGCGAGGGGAACTACGCTTTTTTATCTCAAGACGCTAGTAACTGCTATTATTTCTTTAAGGGATGCTACGATCACACTATCCCCGAGCCGCGTCACCCGTCTCGACGTGTTTCCTTTACGTGTCAACACCTTCGCATTCTAGCCCTTCTCGTATGTTAAATAGACTCATGAAAAGGCCTCGGGTCACAATGGCCAATGATTTACGGGTGTTTCGTTTTATTGAGGTCTATTAATGTGAGCGTATCGTGAGAAAAGCGAATTTTGAAGGGGCCCAAAACGTCTTGCAAGACGCCATATTCTATTCACATACCGAGTTCATATTACCGTACCCTTATAAAGCACGAAATTTTATCACATCTAAGACTTCAAATATTGCACGAATAACGGTCGATGAAGTAAAAATAAATCTATAAGCAATCAGAATTCTTTACAATATACAAAGTTCCTTTAATACTATATATTTTTAAAAGAAAAAGACGAATCGAAATAGGCGAGATTTTCGCTCATATTGCGATTTCTTGTAAAAAAGATACTACTGCTTCTATCTCGGTATTCCATGTGATAACAATCATAGAATAATTCAGTAAGATTGCGTGCGTAACAAATCATCTCTTGTGTGTGTCTGTGTGCGCGTCTGTGTCTGATTGCTGGACTGGACCATTTACGTCCACGTACTGCTGTTCTGTTCTGCTCATTGTCTAGGGATAACAATGCATCGTAAGTAATTAGCAACGGATATCGGCGAACTACATGCCGCCTTACGCGCTCCGACTGTTCGTAATAAATATGTACGTACGGAAGATATTGACATGCGTGGTTTGTGTGAGTACACTCGTATTCTATCACAGCTGGGATATTTAAGCGATTCGTAACTCGGTTACCCGTTGTAACGGCAGAAGATTCAAATCTTGGCGCACGCCTCTTCGCAAAACATATCCCTTTCAAGATGAAATGTAATTTACAGTGGCAGTGAGGAAAACCGTCGTGAGGAAATCTGCCTACCTCAGAATTCGTCACAATGTTCTGTAATGCTTGTACAGTCTACCGCATGGCCCTACCTATGTATGGCAGACTACGGCCTCAATCATTCTTATTTCGCGAGAGGACTTGAGACATAAAGTGGCCCGATAAAAGGGTTGATGTTGTGACTATTAAGCGACGGAGGCAGACGGTGTAGTACCGTTCCATGTTTCACCAGTTAGATTATATCCTACCATGGAATAGGCGGTGAACATATTAGCATACAACAGACATTTATCCAGGCTCCGAACTATTACTAGAAAATCTAATTTAGAAAACCCATTAGCGCCCGACCCGGGATTTGAACCCAGGATCTCTCAATCGGTAGTCGCGGTGGCAGCCAACACGAACAACGAGGCAGTGTATTTAGGTATATGTTTATCTATATCTTTTTATATAAGGTAACATAGGCATTTACGGGTTCAATATATCTCTCATTATATATGTATTTAGGTAGTTCAGAATGCTTTGAGTATTAAACTTATGATTTGTTCTTCAATTCTTTGCGGTCAATACAGGGTAAGTAAAGAAAGGCGGTAACAAATTAATACCCAAGTTTGAAATCAAATAGCATTTAAAAGTATTATCATTCACAGTACGAAAATAAAGCGTACGTAATAACGGATGAATTAGTCACAGTTGTGGGTGATCAAACATTTTGACGGCATAAATAAATAAATAAACAATAAACATTGAATAACAATATAATCTTGGCTTGCTACATAATTCGAAACTAATGTCAGGAGAATGCTATATCCAAATAATATGATACATCTAGGGATCACATACTATCTAACGGGGACAGTCAGAATTCTCCAAAACCGTCCAAAGTTAATGAATGCAGGAAGATCAATTTACAAAAAGCACACTTGCACTGTAAGGATAGAGATATTTGACACTCAGTGTACTCTGGCCACTCCTTAAAGGACCTGGCGTGACATATATTATAACAATAATATTAAATCCACGTGGCGGAGAAGACTGCGTAACGAGCCGCGAGGAGTGTTGCAATAAAATAACACGTGCGCGGTTAGAACGATGCGAGGCATTCGAGTAATTTATTGAACACAGTATTGAACGTAGCGCGCAGGATACGACGAGCCCGTCAAGTGAACCTACTCGGTGACCGGAGCACATATTGATCATATTTAAAATACCGCTGTACCACATATTTTCCATTCACGGCCATTTTTAGATTTCGAACGTTGGACGGCTAGAGTGCTGTGACAATTTTTTTTTATGTGAATGTCGCCTTTACTGAGTCGTGGTATAGTTGTGCTCTGGTCACCGAGCCGGTGTATTCGAAGGCTCTCCTTCAAGGCCGGTAACGTATTGAGCATCCGTCTGGTGCTGCGAACGTCCTTAGGTGACGGTGATCACTTACCATCAGGTGGTACGTTTGTCTGTTTGTCTGTTTGTCGGGTCGAATAAAAACAAAAAACCGCTTGGTAGCTGTGCTAACTTGGCAAACGTACACAGCAGCTCTGATGGTGCAACATGTATTTACATTGGGCCCCGTGCAACGAACGCCGCACACGATTGTGCCACGTGACCTTGCGCATGTTATAACATGTGTATTTTTTATTTCACTATCGCCGATGTATTGTTGTTTTCTATGAATGAGTTTCTCGTTGGAACTGAACTGTGTCGTGAGCAGAGGGTACTAGTACTAGTAAATTAAAATAAAGTGAAAGGAAATACGCAATATTCAATTGCTGTTTCATCATTTATATAATCAGTATAATCATCATCAGCTTAGGTCCACCGCTGGACGTAGGCCTGGCCTTTGCGGGTTAATGACCAAAATCCCCACACTAAATATAGGTGTTGGGGATCTGTATATTAGGTCGTGAACAAAAATCTTTGCGTCAATTTCTACAGTGTCATACGAACGGGAGATAATGAGATTTTACTGTGTACGTATATTTAGATAATACGCGAAAAACAGCTAACGGGTATATAATGTCTTACCAAAAGAACTCGCTTTGATATGACGTCACAAAATACAAAATGTTTGAGCCTCTCTATGCATAATGAATCTCGCGGATTCCTCTGGAAACGGCCAAGTGACTGGATTAGACTTCAGATCAAATACATGCTCAGGACAAATTGGTAAGATTATCCTAGCAGGGTAATTTAGTAGTGCTATGTAGAGGCGGAACGAAGGGTAGCCGTGTTCTGACATTTTGTCAACCATACGTGTATAATATCCACAAATCAGTTTCCATTAGGCCATACTGTAGCATAACCCAGAAATCTCCAAAATCCAGTGCCAAAACGTCCTTCTGGACATTTATGGTCTATCTAAGGATGCATTGGCATTTTCCAAGAAGTGTCCTTCTGGACATTTATTTATGGTCTATCTAAGGATGCATTGGCATTTTCCAAGAAGTGTAACTGCGGCGTAACACTAAGCGATCATAATACATATTGAAGGTTACAACCGTGATAGTCAAAGTTTCGTCAACAATTACTCTGACTTTACCAACATCGAGCTCATTTGCTACTGAAGAGGCCTAACCCTAGCATTGGACAGGAATAGACTGTATAGGCGCCGCTGCGGTTACCTGAAACGTGGCGACGGACGCGTCGTCGCGCAGCCGCGACAGCTGGAACGCGTTGGGCAGCGCCGGCGCCGCGCGCAGGTGCAGCCGCCTGAGCGGCAGCCGCGCCGCCGGCCGCCGGGGCAGCGTGCCGTCGCGCCACGCGAGCAGGCAGCCGCCGCGCACCGCCGCGCGCACCCACGCCCACCACTGCCCGTCGTCCTTGTAATACTGACGCAGGACACCTGCGAGAGAGGCACACGATAAGATACCGCACTTCACAAATTGGTGAAGGTGTGAATGAAGTGGTGAATGAAGTGACGAATGAAGTATTCAGTAAGTATAAATAGAGCCAAAGGGCAATTGGTGCGTCCACGCTCTATGGCCTGTCTCTCCCGTGACGGACTCGGCGTGATGGTACAAGATGATAATCACGTATGTATAATAATAAAAATAATAATGAACGAGAAACGGGAAACGCGAGTGTTCAACGAGACAAGAGATGAAGGAGCTCCACGAAGCTCCCGTTTCTCCCGAGCCGAGAGAAATCACACTGGACGCGCGAGGTCCGTAAGCCGGTCTCACCGCGGGCGGCGGCGTTGTGTGTGACAATTCAATTCTTTCTCCGCGCGCGACCTCTTCCCACGTCCTCTCGTTGGCGGACAATTGAAAAATGTATAGAAATCGAAAGTGTTCATGCGCTGTCTCGCGTCGATCGATGCACTTGGCGTTTTTTTATGGAAGTGTAAAAAAATGTCGTCCGACAATCGTATGTTCAATGAACTTCATTGTGACCATACAGGAGGATCTATACATATTTATTACTCTCTTCGACGCTGCGCCGGTGTAAGTGCATTACACAATTATATTAATCAGCACTTAAGTGAAAGTCGCGTTCAAAGAAACAAAATGTAATGCGACATCGTAATGTCTGAAGGGGTAGACAGAGGTGTAAAGGGCATAGGAGTACATGTCCATACCCGTACTCGTATGTTTCACTAGTTACGTTTGTGACCCGCTATGAAACAGGGACTGGGTTTGTTGCCATAGACCGAACACAATTACAGACTTTTAAATTCTACTAGAAATTTCCATTTTAAAATATATACGTTTATAAATAGTGTATATGTTTAAAAAAAGATAACATCTTGAGACAAGTTACCTAATTTTACATTACCTACAAAATATTTTCTCCTATCTGTAAAAGCACTTTTACTTTTAATTACTTACTTTGATAACTTACTTTGATAACTAACCATGATAACAAACTTTGATAACAAACTTTGATAACTAATTTCGATAACTAACTTTGATAACTAAATTTGAGAACTAACTTTGATAAGTACTTTTAAATTATTCCAAAGTCAGCCATACTCAATACAAATGGACCTTCGCTAATCGTAATTACAAACAAAACAACACAAAAGACAAACAAAAACGAAACATTTCTCATCGACAACATACAATACGACTCCATACACATAGATAGATATTATCAGCAACAAGAAATTTTAATCGAACCGTTTTCCAAGGGACAAGTAATGGTGAAAGCGGTGGAAACCGATAAAACTACCAACATACACACACACATACACACACACAAACAACATATACAACACATACAACACGCAGCCACACCCGCGTACAGACCTGCCACCGATCGGGCGGCGAATCTACGCGATAATGAATTACGACGTGACATTCGTTACGTATCGCATCGGCTATGCAACCGTCAGGTGACCGAATGTTAAAACACGCTTGAGAACGATCACGTCAAGGCTCGCGCTGACATTGTCAGGGCGGTTTGTCACACACGCCAAACTCTTGCGCCTTACTGAGCGCGCGAGCCCTTGTTTAGTGTCCTTGATAAGTGTGTCCACAATGCACGAGTGCCACTTTGCCCTTAGTTTGACTTCGGAACTATTTTTCGTTTCGATAATTATAATCATATCAACTTGTTAGCGAAAAGTAATAATAATACTTGTTATAATTTTACATATAATCACATCGGATCTTTCAAGGGTCGGGCAGAGAGTACAGAGTATAAACCGTGGCCATATGCTTCTTCTGAGTTCATCAATCTCTTCATACATACACGAGGGTATAAAAAACTTCTATCTAATTACATAGAATTACAGTATACAATAAAATGTTACGTATAAAGCATTTGTCATTTGAAGCATTAGGTGTAAGGATATTTTTTTTTAGAATTTTAGCCTCTAAACAAACAATAGTTCAATACAATAGTTCAAACAACTAATTCTATTATTATTTAAACAATACACAGTACTTAATGTTACTAAACTTGATGACAAACATATAAATCAAGCCGCTGATTTAGCTCGCAGAATGCCTAGAATTCTCGCAAAGGCCAACTAGTTCCACACAACGCAGGCTTTCACAACAAAACTATCAACTTTGAATTTTATTGTCTATGGATTAAATACATATTTAAATTGTCTTTGAGTCTTTTATGAGTTATTTAACGTTTAGTCATTCGTAATGCTCTAAATTATACCTAAAACCGTAGGATTCGATGTTTGAATATTTATAATATAATTCTATTTATTGATTCGTCAAGACACGAGCAGCAAAGTTCTATTTTTAAAATTCGAGAATCGTCTATGCAAACGACTAACAATAAATTTAATATTTCTTGAATTATTTCATGACCGCATATTGCGAAAGGTGAAGGTTAGCAAAGGCGTTATATAAGATTATAGTAAACGACCATAGAGCAGAATCTTACCCTCAATGCAAAAATAGATTATTATATTCCATTTTTAATACTATCAAATTCAAAAATATTATGATTAATAGCATTCAGCCAAAGAAATGAGATTGATGGGAAATGTTGAGTCAGTATTATAATGATCAGTGTAATTTTTTATGAAACTATCCTGAGTCAGTCATTGCTTTTGAAAACTTTTGAAAGTGCAATATATGATTACATACATACAAGTTTTATAACGAAATGCCATAGCTGAATTTTAAATAAAGAATACATTCGTATTATTAAAGATAGTTATATTATGTAATTAAATTATTTGTGATGCAATTAAACCTATTTTATATAAAAAACACCTTTATCTCCTGGAGAAATACGATACGATATAAAATATGCAATAACTTTTGTCTAGATATAAATAAAACTGACGTAAGTTCACGCCTGTAATCCCCGAAGGGGTAGGCAGAGGAATGCAGAACATTCCCACGATTCACCGGTTACGTT
>DWEI01003100.1:0-13270 GCA_018245875.1 Mysoria ambigua | reverse complement strand
TCTCTTTTGTACGCTATATTATTTAATCCATCAACTCCACTATATTTAAAAGAGCGCTTTGTATTTATTAGCAACACTCACAGTCTTTCCCTACGATCCAGTGCTAATCTTACCCTTTCCACTCCACTTCATTCTACTACATTCTATAAAAAAACTTTTGCTGCATATGCTGTACGTCTTTGGAATTCTTTGCCTATCCTGATCAGACGCTGTGATAATATATATATATTTAAAAAACAAGTAAAAAACTATTATCTTAACCTTTAACCTTCTCATTTCCTTCTTCTCTACTCCTCATGTCCGTACTCTTCGCAGTTATTCGCTATCTGTCTACATGTATGTATTATATAAGTTATGTGCACCTACCATACCACCATTAGTGATGTTTTTTATTCCTTCAACCAAAAGGTTGTCTGGAAGAGATCGCTAATTAGCGATAAGGCCGCCTTTTGTACATTTTTAATCTTAAGATTCTGTATTCCTTAACTTTTTATTTTTATTTTTGTTGGTGTACAATAAAGTATATTATTATTATTATTATTATTATTATTATTATTATTAAACCTAATTAATTAAATGTCTCACATCTCTCAATGAATATAATAATATAATGTTGGGTCTCTTTGAGTGTTAGGTATCTGAGGAATATGTGGAGTCTGTAATATCTCTAATTGCCGCCTATTACTATTTAATGACGGTAACGAAGATCGGGGGAATAGTGTTACTACATTTGTTACGACGTGGGGAAATAATAATAATAATAATATTTCGGGACAGTCCACATTTACGCCTCTGGTTCTATGATAAGAGGGCGGAAACACGTATCTACATTTACAGAAACAGAACTAAAGTTGAGCAGTCCGAGCCATTAAACACAAATAGGCCTCATATGCAATATTGCTAGTTCGAAGATGTGGGATTTTCCTGTCCAAGATGTACTTGCAGAAGCCTGTGACCATACTGCAGCTCAATCCAACTGCAGCAGAAAGCAAGCTTATAAAAACTACGTGAAGAAATACTGAACATAAGCTTGCTCTGAAGTGTGAAATGTAAAGTGAAATGTGAAGTTTCTGACTGACTTAAGTGTGAAGTTTGATTGTAGCATCACTCCTGTAGTCCCTGATGAAGTAAGCATAGGTGTAATAGATTCCCACGCTTCATCAGTTACGTTTACGTCATACTATGAAACATATGATGTGCCTATATGTTATCATTAGATGCTTTTATTTAATCATTAAAGAATTAATCTGCGGTTAAATAGTGCAGTAATAACAAAACGATGTTTTTATCTCACTTACTCCTTACCGACTATACTTTGGTTTTTGCCTAGAAACAGTGGACACCTGTTTCCAGACATCTGCTTATGTTTATTTTATCTATCGTTTATTGTAATGACATTTACCTTACGGTTAATGACATTCACCTTAAAGATACCGTGTTGATGTCAAGTAATTTTTGCTCATTTTGAAAATAACCCTCATAATAGATTCTTTAAAGATCAATTCATACATATTATATCGATAGAGTATCGTACGTCACTCAAATGTGTTGACAGTAAATAATATCCTATTAGTGTGGCATCGATGTCACATCAGTTGGGAAAGTCGGATAATGGCTGTCGAAAGACAACAATAATATGACAAATTTCACTTAGTTTTATTTACTGATTATGTTTCGTTTAAGTAATAATGATCACGGAAGTGGAACTTAAGGGGTAAAGGAGGGGTTCATTATCTAGCGGTGTCCGGTTTCTTTGTTGTTATATTTTTTCTCAAGATAAGGATAAATTTGCGCGTACCTACTGACATTATGTTAATGATTCTTGTTGTTTAAGTTTATTTTTATTATGAAAAAAAAGTGTTAATTTTATTATATTAATTTAAACCGATATAGTTGTTATAGTTATAATACTGCTTGCTTTAAGTTCTCATGCGTCACACAAGCCGTGATCGCCACTTAAGGTTTAAGGATATGTGTCATTTCATATTTATAAAAATAAGTATACTGATTAGTTGATCGTATTGGTTGCATGTGCTTGCAACCAATACGATCAACTAATCAGTATGTCGATTAGGTCGTCCTGGTTTCATATCTCGGGTCGGGCACAGCTTTTCTAATCTAGTTTTTCTACCTCTGACATGGAGTTTGCAAATGTGGCCGGCGTATAGCAATAGGCTTACCACCTACTCGTACTATTATTCCACAGTGAGACGTAAACGTAACTGGTTCTACATTCATCTGCCTATCACTTCAGTAATAACAGGCGTTGTAGTATTGATTGTTTACCGTTCAGATTTTTTTTTAAATATCAAGGTCCCATCTCCGAGATCCGTGTCGGGGTAGAATAAGGATATATTCCGCGACCTCGTGCCGATACAAGGTGTCGCGAAAGGCTATTACATCCGGTGCGTGCAAATCACGATGTGGCGTGCTCTATCTATGCACAGCTAAATGCTCTGCCCGCCTATAGGTGGCAGCTTAGGTGATGCGAAAAGTTGTGCTCTGTGAACCCGAAGTAATATGCCCAACGTTGGAATGATATAATGAGCTAATGATGATGGCGGTGATTAAGATTCTACCAATAGCGGGAATCTTTAGCGGGCAATCGGCGATCGCGTTTAGTCTGCATCTTCGTTACACTGTACATACTTTTATTTCTTATCTTAAAATGCTTATCATGGACAAATTAAATGTTTCATTTCTCAAGCAGTCCATTTTCCTAAACGAAAATTGGGTTTGAAAGCAAGAAATTGTTGCTTGAATTATACAACAAAGTCGGCTGAACTAACGGTGAACAATAATATAAGTTAATGCTACCTAAACTTATGGTTTCAGACACGCAGGCCACATTATAGATGAGAAATTCCGTAGCTTTGCCCTTTGCGTGACAAAGTTGCGCGTGAAACCATAGATTGCATAATACAGAAAACGGCAGAGTTATCTTTAAAGAGTGGTAGATTATGAAATTAGAAATTCCATACAATGATAATATAGGAACCTAAACGGTCAAACTCATCGCCCCAGCTGTTTTATTGCAATTTTTATTATTACCTTATTATGAAACTAAATCTATGTAAAAAGCCTATTACACAGCAAATAATAATTTAAATAATAAACATGCTTGCTGTGATGTAGGTCCAACTCCACAAAAAATGGTTAATATTGTAATATTTTAATACAAATGCTTATTTTAAAAGAAGAAAATAGGCGATGGTAAGCCATTCTGACGTTGCAAAAGTGTTCTGAGTAATCAATTTTGAGTAAGTGCCATTAGAGTTTGTATATATCATTATGCCTGGTCCAGGTGTTCGTCCACGGGGAACTCAGGTCCAAAGTGTAGCAAATACCAACAAGCATAGACGTGAATAACAAGATATGCTTGTGCTGTTTGTCTAACAGAACCTAATAGTAATAAAAAAATGGAAGACAACAGGCATTACATGTAGGGCAGTTGGGTTAATACTGGCGTGTCTGATTGTTGGCTCGATAACTAAAGTTATTGTGTTGTCCACGTTATGTACTCGTATTACTGGTTTTCTAATTTCACAGTTACTGTTTGCAAAAGTTCATTTTGATTGTTAAAATATGCTGATGGTTATCAGCATACATTATGTTCATATTTTATGAAGTGTAGTAAGATAGTATGAAAGTAAATGAAACATTTTATCTTTTAAACCGACACGGAAATATTATTATCAGTAACATTTTATTGAAACATTTTTTTTTTCGCCCTAAATATTATTATTCAAAGAAAAATAACGACATGCCATTTCTATATAACATTCGGTCTGTGGTTGAAATCAAATTAATGATGTAGCCTTATCTGAAATCAATGCTTGTGAAAAAAATATGAATTGCGTAAATTTGGTCAAGTGATTTTCATACGCGGTTTTATTTCACTTTCAGATATGTAAGCCCGTTATTATTATTAATCATTTAAATTTGGTAGTGACGAAATTCACGCCTGTAATCCCCGAAGAGGTAGGCAGAGGAATGCAGAACACTACCACGTTTTACCGGTTACGTTAACGTCCCGCTATGTAATAGGTGGCGAGCCTATTGCCATACATCGGGCACATATGTGGTTAAGATATTCAATACAATATATGACATTATTATCAACAAGTCTTATCGTTCTAAGGTCGAATGTACGTCTCCAGAATGTACGTCTTCAGTTTGCTATTGAGTGAGTGACCTATGTAACAGTAGAGTTGTCTTGTGCCAACAATAATCCTGTGATACAATTTTGCAATGAAATTTGTATTGTTCTTTATAATTTCATTTTTGTTTAATTTCAAGTTCAAAATTTTTGTTGGAATTAATTCATTTGAATAACACAGCATGGAAATAATACATGAACGTCAATGCAATAATGTATATTTTGAGCAATAAGTTTGCGTTCGTGCGTGCGTACGTGTGTATTCGTGGGAGCGTGCACGTGCACGCGCGTTTTTGTGTGTGTGCGTGCGTGAGCGTAAGTGTGGTAAAAATTAAGTGGATTAATTAAGAATGGAATTGTATGGAAGTTCAGTTGAATATTGGGGAACATCAAACATAGGTTCACAGAAAGCCCGTGTTTAGGTAGCTCGGTGGCTAATAAACGTTGAACAGAACTAATGCTTGTGTTCTGACTACTGTGTACTACAAATGCCTGTGTTCTGAACTGAACCTACAGCTGTCGGCTTAGCGACTAGGTTTAATAATTACTGGATCAATATTTAATAACATTATTATTTACTAAAATTATTACCTATTATTTACTCGTCTATAAAAGTACAGACGACTGCGCAAGTTTTATTAGTATGCACTGGCCATGATATTGCACATGGAAAGTAATAAAATTAATGTGTGTTTAATGCACACATCAACTCTTAACGACAGCATACTCGTCTTAAAATTAAAAGCATTAAGTAACTGCATATTGAAACACAGTGCATATTTATGTACTATGGCTGACGTAGTTTTATTATAACGTATGTACATGTCGGAACATATATGTGTTATATATTAATATATGTGTAACACAATATCACGCCTATAATTCCCAAAGAGATGGGCAGAGGAGAGTGTTGTACAACTCCACGTTTCACCACTTCCGTTTAGGTCTCAATATAAAATATGTGGTGAGCCTATTGCCTTACACCGGGTTCACATTAAGACTCCGATTCACTACTAGAAATTTTCTAATAAAAATTTAAATTACAAAACTTCAATAGTACCCGGAATATGAACCCATACCTGTAAATTGGTAGTTGCACTTATTAGTAGTCTATAAACAAGTTAGTCAATATATGCATATATGTGCAATTTATTTATTAATTATATGTATATTTATTTATTTCCGTAAAGTACCAAAACCAAAAAAAACACCTAAACGCACTGTCCACATTGGAAAACAATATATGTCGAGATAAAACTAAACGCATCCCGATAAATAAAATCCTAACCATCCTTCAGGCAATAGGATTATAGGGCGAATTGTTATTAATGTCTGTGGATATTTTCTTCAGCTTACCGCGCCCTGTGTTATCAAATTTGGGACCTTTTACGTCACTCAATAAACGTTTTCTTTTATTTAGGTAGGTAGGTAAGTAAAGTAAGGTACGCTGACTGCCTCTTTGGTCGCATTGGTTGCAAGCGTGTCTACCAATCGGGCGGTCCCGGGTTCAAATTTCAGGTCGTGTACTATTGGAATTTTTAAATTAGATTTTTCAGTAGTAGATCGGCAGCTGGATTTGTGTCAGGTGAATGGCAATAGGTTCAACAACTAGCTGGCGAAACGTAGAAGTGTACTTCAGTCCTCCTTTATCTCTTCGGGGATTACAAGTATCACATTGCTTAAATTAGGTAAGTATAGCAGCCGGAGTAAAGTTTGTTTAAATTTCGTGTTTTTCACATATGAAACTTACAGCTTAAGATTAATACTTGAAAAGTCGGCCTCCGTTCACAGTGTTATGGAACAAAGACATGCGACGGTAAATTATTTAACACGACTTTCACGTGTGCTATCGTTTCTGTGAGTTCACAGACGAGATGTCGACGGTGTCGATTATTCATTTATATTTATTGAGTTGTATATTTCATGTTCGTTAGGTCGTTGATACATAGTTTTCGAGGACACAGTCATTGCACTGGTCGTGGAGATAGCAGTGTGGACGGTACGAGAAGCTGTGTTCTGCGATCACGACGCTCGTGCTTACAATGTTTAATCTTGAATGTGTATTTTATGTTATGTAACGGTGATACTAGTATCACCTAAGTGTTTAAGTTATCGGTGCTTTATTAGCGAAGCATACATCCTCTTGGGTGGAACTTCGTAAATTTGAAGTTTGGTACAGATAAGCTAACCGCAGTTAAGCTTGCTAGTTCGACGAACACAAATAAAGCCGCGCTTCCTCCGGGGGACGACATAGCTCGAAGATTCCTCTTGTCTACGCCTCTGTTACAAACTTAATCATTCTGAATCTAAAACATCTTTACGTTGATAACGATGAGGACACTGACAACCTCAGTTCGAGAATATTTTTTCTTATTGATACGAACCTCATCAGCATAGTTAAGTAATTTTAATTAAAAAAAATTATAATACCCGGCACGGGATATGAACTCTGCACTTAATAAGTAATAACAGCGACCTCAAGCGTTGTGACTTAATTCATACAGTTAAAAGTAAATGAACACGTGGCAACATGTTCTAACAACATCAAAACATTAACTAGCCACCAAACAATGATAAACCGCAACATTATGTAAAGTATTAATGAACCAGTTTACATAATTGGAAATGGCGTTGTTTTGGGATGCTCCTCTAAAACTAGGGTGACCACATCGCTCTCATGATGGGGTGGTGATCGCCTCATGGGGGTGCATGAAAGGAGCCTCCCCGAGCGGCGATCAGACATACTACGAGTATGTCTGATCATCTACGAGCATACACTGCCCGGCGCACCCTGGACACTGCGACTAATCCTCTCACCGAGGTGTCTGATCACTGACGATCAGCTATCGACTCGACGAAGAAGAAGACCGCCCTCATACTGAGAAAATTTACTAATTTATAATATGGTCGTTTCAAGAAATACCATTATGGAATAGGTGGTGAGCCTATTGCCATACACCGAACACGTATCTAGACTTCGATCTGCTATTAGAAAATCCAAATTAGAAATATTTAATAACGACCCCAGGATTCGTGATCGACAGTCGTACTTGCAACTAACGCGACCAACGATACATGAATTATAGTATTAATTGTTATTGCTCTGCAGTTTTAAAAGGCGCATTACCTTTAAGCCTGTTGATAATCACTATACTCTCACTTTTGTAATACTTTTTTCCAAATAAAAAACTTGTTTTCTTGTAACTTTTAATTATATTTCTTGTATTATATAAAAGTGTTTATTGTATGTCTTGTTTCATTTGAATTTGAAAGTCCATATTTTAAATAAAACTAATATTCACGAGCAATCTTTTTTACATTTGAACGCCTGATGTATTTTACTATATTATCTCTATTCAATTATAACGAAAATAATTTTAACCCTCCATCTATTTTACATGTAATTTACAGAAGATGTTAACAGCAGTTTTATTTTTATACTTATGGTAGTTATTAGTACAATTCTGATATGTGGTCTGGATTGTCCCACAATATATTAGAATTGTTGCTACTGTTGTCTAAACATGTCGTTCCATTACGCTGAAATCCTGTACATTTGCTATTTCGATTGACGAGAGAATATCTGTTGATAATGTACGAATTAATTACATTTTATTATCATGTAACATGGTATTTGCAGATAATTGTCAACACCTGTTTTTATTAAAAGTACATTATGCATACCCATCCTCGGAATGGCTTTGTAAATTTAGTTTGAAAATAGGTACGTCGTAACATGTTCTTTGCCACCTCGTAGTACTTTGTGGATATTTTTTTAGTAAAAGTTCCCATTTGTGAGCTATCACACCTGATGGAAAGCGAAATACACTTAAGTATGTAGCGCGCTTGCCTAGAAAGTGTCTATTCATTCTTGTCTTAAACTATTCCAGGTTATGTGAAATGGCAAAAATAGAGATCGACAAGTTGTATTTTTTTGTAGTCTATAGGAGAAAACATTTAATCATACCATAGTGTCATTATTGATCGATAGCATTATCGTATACACAATGAAAAATACATGATATTTAAAAATACGATAATTAATCGACAACATTATCGAATACTCAATGAACAATACATAATATTTTAAATATACGAAAATTAATCGACAACATTATCGTGTAAACATTTAATAGAAAGCATAAAAAGTCAAAGTGGGTTCGCATATTAATTAGAGTCGTGAATAAACAGTAAAATAAATTACGTACAATCGTGAAAAAAGTAATACTGGAGTAATAATAATTAAAACGCCGAAAAAACTGAAAGTAAAATCGTATTAAGTTATGTCTAGGACTGAATTAAAAGTAGACTAGTATTAAATAGAGTCACAAATAAACTAGGATAGAGTCATAAATAAACATAAAGATGAATACTGTAAGCTACGCTGTTATTGAAGAAATGCCTGTAATATTTATTTATTATTGCAATAATGTCAACGCAACTTAGTGTTTTTGATTTAGTTTGCTATTATACTCATAAATAATATTCGCACCTAGAGCACCTTAATAAATATCAATTTGACTCTTCATGTCGGTACATAAACTTCATCGTCCTGTTTTCTTCCTGTTGTGAAAGTGGATTGGAGGTGCAGTAAGTGGTTAATATTTTAGTATACTTTGCACAACAACGGTGAACTTTAGTGGAATCTTTACGACATTTGGTTACGTACGTAACATTACGCCTTTAATCTCCCAAGAGGTATGCACTCCCATGCTTGATAGTGAGCCTATCGCCATGCATCGGGCACCTATCCTGACTCCAAACTACTCCTAGAAGATTCAAATAAAAAAATTGTAGTGTTCGACCCGGGAATAGAACCCGAGAACTCCCTATCGGCAGTCGCACTTGCAACTAACACTAATGAAAACCTTCAAATTTTTAAGAAATCGATTGTTTTTTTAAAGAATTTGAGTTACTCTGAACTTATTGTAATAAAATGATAACGTCTCAACAGAGTTCAATATACTTCCCTGCGTAGCTGCTATTTAACATACTACCTTCTCAGTACATGAACCAGACTGACTGTTGTATAAAGTCCTGTTGCTCAGCCTCAGGCAGGTTTTACTGCAAGTCCCCAAAGCGCAGTTGAACTAACAAGTGACATTTAGTTATAAAAACAATAAAATTTAGTAACAGTCTGGGTAATTTTTCGGATAAGTTGGTTTGACCGATTTACGCTAAAGTCATCTAACAATGTTAGTGAAATAGTAAAAATATTTTGCGATGCTATAAAACATAGTTGTAAGAGTGCATTGGACAAATATTTCAGCTTCGTCATTTTACAATGTAACGGAAATAGATTCTCTAGCACCGTTTAACGTAATGTTATACGTAACGTAACATTAGTTAGACATATTTACACTAAACTAATTATTTATTGCAAATGTGACAAAACTGTGTACGTAATTTACATTTTTTTGCATTTATTAGTTAAAGTACAATGAAAATTGGTCAGAAGTTCTGAATACTCGCTTGTATTGAAAAATACTTGCTTGTATTATCATTATTATTCCAAATGCTCCCAAAAATTGTAACATCATCCCCAAAGAGGTGGTTCGTGCTTTATAATAATACAAGGCTAATTAATACAATTTGTTATCCGTTGAATATTAATTTGTTGTATTGACATTTGCATTGTTAGTGCTTCAATGGAACGAACGTGGTTTCCCCCATATCCGAGGACTAATATCGTTGCGAATTATTGACGTCGTCCTATTAATTGTAATAGGTACTTTATCGTTTACTATGAACAACACGGTATTATCATTATTTTTAACTATCATACGTTACGAACATATAAGGCAAAAAGGAGGCTCCACATTGTTTTGTTTATTTCTCGACATAAGGTTTCTTCGATTCACTCATTAGTGGCACTGATTGTGTTACGGGTTGTGTTACAACATTACACAATAATGTGTGTACATGTATAGAAAACGTAACGAATGCGTTTAATTAACGCTAAACTTGTATCTAATTAGCTAAATACACAATGTACATGTAGTTGTGGACAGATCAGATTATATGGTCTCGATTTTCTGACGTGATTAAATGGTCTTTGGTTTGATGATTAAAATACACACGTCCTTGTTGAGTATAAAAAGGAGTAAAATTAAAGATAGGAGTTTTTGCTAGAAGCTTGATTGACATAATAAAAGAGTTAAAGAATGTGTCAAAAGTATTTTTCTTCTCTTTTGACGGAAAAAGGTTATAAACTTAACAGTCCTATTAATATCGTCCTAATAATATCTATATTATGTCCTATTACGTCCTATTAAAGATACACATCGTATACAGAAGTTGATTACCCAGTCCAGACCATTTCGTGTCAAATACTCTCAGGTACCTGAGTTTTGTTGTAGTTTTTTCTCTTGTAAATTAGAAGTGGATATTCGTATGTTCGAAATACATGTACATAAAACTAAAATGAACCAACTATCATATGAAATAAACTAAAACGCTTAGTAAAAGAAAATTGCGATGTATTTTACCAATTCAATCGGGATTGTTTTTTATTTGTTTCAATCAATTTTTAAACGTTCGTGGAAGGCTGAATTCTCAACGAGTGGGTTATCAATGCTAACTAATGTTCTGTAAAGATTACCCTACTTGGTTAATATAGATATATAATTCTGCATATACTATCTCCTGGAGCTTTTTGAACCTGCGTACGTTTGTAAATATTATTGAATGTAGAAATTGGTTTGTCAGATCTGTGACGATGGAAAAATTTGGTCTTCAACTCAACCTAGAGCGTGTAAGACCTGACGTGGTGTAATAAAATTATAATAATAACTGTAACATTACATTGTAATATTACTCTTGTAATGTTACACTCCCCCGTTTCACCAGTTCTATTTACGTCCTACTACGGCATAAGTGGTGAGCCTATTGCCACACACCGGGCACATATTCAGGCACCAACTGCTAGAAAGTCTAAATTAGAAAAATGCAATACTGCCCGACGCGGGGTTTGAACCCAGGACCTCCCGATCAGAAAACACGTTTGCAACCAACATGACCAACGAGGTAGTCAACATTAAATGAAAGTAAACGGTCTTATCTGTATAATACAATACGCACGTTAACCTGAGGCTGTCGGTAAGCCCCGGAATGTATTTTTGTTTTATTAATATGAATAGGTATGACCCGTAGGAGTTTTGGTTTGTACATATTAAATAAGGCGTTTGAAGAGGGATATATTATGAATTCGGGCCTGTGGTCGATTCTTGTTTTAATTTAATGTTATATACGGGTAATTAAATATTTCATTCTGAGAAGAGACCCGTGTACAGAAACGATAGAATTGTTTATGATGATAATGAAAATTAATTGCTTTATGCCGTATGTTAATTGATCGGATAACTGGACTTTTGTGTTTAACATTTACTTTTACAAACCTTATGACATATTTGTAGATAGCACTGTGTCCGATTAGATTGAATCAGATGAGGTCAGTGTAGAACGGTACGGAATATAGTTGCAAGTACCACTACCTCATACAGCAGAAGTATATGAAGGAATGTATATAAGAACACAGCTCAAGACTATTCAATTGTATGCTAAATGTTTTTAAGATTAGATCTTAGTTACGTCATAAGGAAGCCTACTAAAAGTTTTTTAAATTTTTTATTAGGGCGTTTGTAGTTTATCTATTCATTTTTGGCTCGTGTTGTAAAACTACGAAATACCTCGTGACCTGTAGTCCAATATAATTGTTAACAATGGTTATTATCAAACTGGGCGCATTTTATACTGGACAAAAAATAAATACAACTGATATATCGCAATGATATTTACATGCAATCAACAGATTGTGTGCATTATAAAATAACCACAATTTAAACATGTATCAATAATACCCAAAACTGCGATTAAACAACGGCCAAGTAAGGTCGTCGGTACATCCCCGCGCTCGAATATTTACTAACTGAATAACTTGGCACAGTACAATGTAAACAGTATGATAACAGATGACACATCTTAATGCTAATTACCGCAAAATATCTGCGGTGAATTACCTCTAACCGTTCCGTTCTGTGCTATGAAAGTGTTTCTTTTTACGCGCTTTGTCTTTGTCTTTGTCTAAGAGTATCGGTCAGAATTGAAAAATTATTTTTGTGTATTGTAGTCCGCTTCACGACGAGTAAAATGTAAATAATCTAACACCCAGCTAGAGAGTGTGTGTATACTATGGCGCGGTGCAGAGAAAATTAATACATATCAATATCATACTGAAAAATAAATAAAAATATAGTTTTATAACAAATATTAGAGTATTCACCGATTGTTATTACTAGGTACATTGTGTGTTCTTGGCTGACACCAACTATGAAAATGTCAAAAATTGTACCTACATTTTATTATCATAATAATTTCATTGACTGCCACTTTTTGACTTTATAGTGCATATTGATTTATTTTTGAATTTTTGTTTTAAGTTTTTTTTTGCCAAAATTTCAGTTTATTATAATTGGATACCGTTGGATGTGTGTGTAAAACTAAAAACGCCGTAAGGTATTTAATTGTATTTGTTTTCAAAATAAAAGTTGTTTATATTCTATGTACTTATTATTCTTATTATTATTGAGGATATTAAGTTCCTGCATGTTAGTTGCCTTTACTGAGAATAGCGTTTTTCTAGTAATGGCTCGGAGTCTAGATATGTGTCCAGTGTACTCACCATCTATTAAATAGTTGGACATAAGCGTAACTGTATCTGGCAATAAGCTCACCACCTGTTCCATAGTGAGGCGTAAATGTAACTGGTGAATCGTGGGAGTGTCAACAATCATCAATGATTCTCCTGTGCCTACCTCATTGGAAACTATAGGCGCCATAGTACATTGAAATAGATTTGTAACACGTCTAACACGTTATCCTAAATGGAATAGTAAATCCCCTTCTACATTATCCTAAACGGAATCAATTGATAGTGAAAAAAGATCGCTAAAAAAAGGTTACATCGGCACGTCGATACTAAAAGCAATAAATTTGAAGCCCTATTCAGGCTACATCTAATTTATGTGACAGACATTTTTACGATTTACGGTTTTTTTGGTCCCTCGAAGAAATCATTCAAGTGTAGTGTTTTTTTTGTTTTGGTACATATCA
>DWEI01003099.1:0-13271 GCA_018245875.1 Mysoria ambigua | reverse complement strand
ATTCTCTCAACATGTCCGAACCAACGGAGCATGCCCTTTCTCATTTTTACACCGATACTCTCTTTCATACTAAGCATAATGTACTGTGTTGTCTGTTAAATAATATCTTTATTAAATTGTCCCTTATTCTATTTATTGTTCATTAAAATTAATATTGATATTAATTTGTTTTACGCAGGTGGTAGCAGTATTCTAGGTGGTCAAGTTCTTTCAATAGCGTGTGAATCTAGCGGACGGATGTTCTGGGCGGCTAATGATAAGGTTTGATATTTGTCAACACACTTGTCTATATTTCTACTATTCAAAACTAAGTGGATTTTATGGTAATGTTGTCACATCTGTTAATGCAACTGAAATTAAAAACTTAATGCAGGTTTGATTTATTGCTCTAAAATGAACACAGCAAAATTGATTAAGTATATATACGATTCGCTCGGAGGAGTATCTAATAGTGTTTAGGGAGATATTGATTGATTGCAAGTGTGCGACGAGCGCAGGGCAGCATCGTGAGCTACCGCATGGGCGGCGCGGGCGCGCTCAGCAAGCTGCGGCGGCTCAGCGTGCGCGGCGCCGTCACGTGCGCGTCGTGGAGCCCGTGGCTGGCGCGCCACCCCGCGCTGCTCGTGTCCGCCGCCGACGACGCGCTCTACCTCTTCCGGTGCGCCTTACGCCGTCCCCTCCGTGCTTCACACTCATTAAAACTTTTTTGCCGTCTATTTGGACTAAAAACTGTCTATTTCTATTACATATTATATAACCGGCTATGTCTATCCAAGTCTGACTTAAAACTGTCTTAAACCGACATTCGATTTGTACATAAACAAACTTGACTGTGCGCAGGATAGCCGACCGCGACGGCGGCCTGGTGCTGAAGAAGCGGTTCGAGGTGGCGCACCGGCAGCTCGCCGTCAAGTCCACGTTCTGCCCGCTGATGTCGTTCCGGCGCGGCGTGTGCGTGGTGTCGGGCTCCGAGGACGCCTGCGTGTACTTCCTGGACATCGAGGGGCACGCCGACCAGCCGGTGGTCAACAAGTTGCAGGGTGATCGACTGTTCCACTAGATCGTAAATACTCGGGAGCTCGTGGGTTCCAATTGCGGGTTAAACACTATTGGATCTTTCTAATTTAAATTTTCTAGTAGTGTCTCGGAGTCAGATTTGTGTCCGGTGTACGGCTATAGACCACCGTGCACTCCATAGGCGAGATGTTACGTTCTTTTCATTATCATTTTGCGTCTAGACTGATATAAACCCATGAGATGACGCGCGACTCCGCCCCCGCAGGCCACGCGCACCCGGTGCTGGGCGTGAGCTTCAGCTACGACGAGAGCCTGCTGGCCAGCAGCGACGCCTCCGGCCTCGTCATCATCTGGCGCCGCGGCTGAGGCGCCCTGCCGCCGTAGCTCCATTTATTAATCGAACTTTCGTTCTTGGTTAATCGTATTTGGAAGTAAATATTATCGTGTATATATTTATTTACAACATTCCACGGCTGCAAATGGTGATTAAAAACTAAATAGTGACATAAATGATTTTTATTTCGTTTCGTGTTACAACTATGAATGAAATAAAATACTCTACATATCAAAAATCTCATTTTTGATTGTTAACACTTATATTGGCGTACTAGTGACAGACGATTGCAATCGCTTGAAATCGGGTAACCGTTACGTAAATGAAACTCTTGTATTGAGTCACGAGTTTATTTTATTAATTATTTATTTTTCATATAAATACTTTTAAAAGACTCGACAAAGTCACAATATGAAAAGACTCCAGATGCGTACACATTCACTAAATCCTGTCGACAGCATACGAATCAACAACTTACAAACAATAAATACCGTAATTATTATTATTGGACAATTCATTCTAATAATTCCTCGTTTTCATCAATTCAATGCATAAACGGTGACGTGAACAAATTATAGACATGGGAAGATTTAGAAACTCAACGTGGCCCAGCGTGGCCCAGCGCCGCCGGCTGCGGCACAGTATTTACACATGTACAGTAACGAAACATTCTAAAACTGTTCAAAAATAATATTCAGAACGACAACCACGTTGTGGGTGCGTTACATAATAATAATAATAATAATAATAATTTTTCATTAATATTCAATCAAAAAAATTCTCATCGATAACATTAAATTATATTTACAGCATTAGTATTAACTAAACAACTAAAACGCGATGATATGGAAATGAGAAGAATTGCACATCAGGTTGACGCTCGGACGCGCCGCGGGGCCGCGCGCTCCGCCGGCGTTCGGATCAGAAAATATACCCAAAACATTATCAAAACGATATATTCTTTTATTACTTATATCCTCGTCCTAATTGGACGATTGATATTGTTTTATAAACTAAAATTAGTGTAAATATAAGTAAATATAATTATTTGTAAATTGACAATGAACATTTGACACTTAATAAACAAAAAAACTCGGCCGGCCCCGCCGCCGCGCGTCCCGTAAATACGCAACGCAGATCTGTCGCCACAACTTACGCTAACATCTACACTTACCTAATACAAACTTCACTTAACTAGAATTGGCTTTCGTTCTCGAACGTTCGCGGTCGCGGCCGGCACGGCGCAGTACAAGTTTTGGAAGAAATCGATATACGTGTGTTTGTGTGTGTGTAATTTCTCGAGTAGAAAATCGTGCAAAAGCTACTATTTTTTACAATACATTCACTACCTACTGTGAATTTCGAATATCGGGGGCAATCAGTATGTAGAAGATGACCGGCGGCGCGGCGCCGGGGCCCTTGTGCGTGGGTGTGATGTCACAGGTGGTGCGCGTGGAGGCCGCCCTCCGCCCACACGCGTTCATATAGCTTCACGTAACAGAGATTCATCGATCGGCGACGTCCGCTGGCGTGCGCCCGAACCTCAACATTAAACACTAATATAATTACAATCTAATCCGCTACGAAATAAACGGTAAAATATTTACGTATGAAGTGAAAATATCTAATGACGAGTACAAAAAAGTTCGGTCGCGCTCGTTGTTCGATACCGGCGTAGGCCGCGGCTCGTCGCACACGACGTCCACAAGTAACATTAGGCTCAAGTATATTTTATTAGTTTCATTTAGCGGAACTTGGCGCTCGCGCGCCCGGCGCGCCTCTACTAAAGCGATGTAATATCTACAAAACAATATAAATAATATATAATTCACGGACATTTGTACCATAGTTGGGGGAACACCGAATGAAATCACTGGCGCTTCTCGAGTTTTCATTTTCTTTGCACTTGTTACATATTACACAGGCCGATGGACGTGCTCGTGGCGCCGAGGCTAACGAGCTCCGATATGTATATTAGAGTCAGACTACAAAACAACGTGTACATCTACTGAACGGAAAGTTCTTACTCGGCGAGAACTCTATCCTGGCTGAGGCGACGGCACATCGGAGACGTCTCGGGGAGCTCTTATCGAGTCACACTCAATTCCAAGACGACAATTTTCTCCGCGTCTCTCCCGCAGCAAGCCTTGACCTCACGGATAGGCCTATATACAAAGACAAGACTACATCTACGTTCGATCTACCTATGAGACGTTGGGCGTGGTGGGCTTGCTGCGCTCGAGCGTGGCCTTGGAGCTGCTCTCGATGCCCGAGTCCTCGTCGCCGCTGTCCAGCAGCGTGCCCTCGCCCTTCACCGGCTCCTTCACGTGTTCACTTTCCTCCTTTAACTCTACAATCTCCATGTCCCCATCTGTGAGAATTATACTCTTCTGCTCCTGTTCGGAGGGTTGGGAGCTCTTGGTCTTAGGCAGCCCCTTTCCGAAAGTGGAAAACGTCGGTTCGGGCATGATGTCGTCGCACTCCTTGGGCACGGGCAGCGACATCGCGACGATCGGCGTGTCGTCCGTCATCACCAGCGGCGTGCTGCCCAGCTCGGGCCGCTCGTCCCGGGGCCGCTTCGGCTTCTCCAGCACGAAGTTGAACACCCTGCTGTGCCTGGGCGAGGGCACGTGGGGGCTGGGCGGCAGGTCGAGCTTGAGCTTGTCGCGGGTGTGTCGCAGGCCGCCGAGCGCCTCCCCGGCGGGCGAGCTGGGGCTCACGGACTCGCTGGAGCTGGCGCTGTCGAGCGGGCGCCAGCACGGAACCTCCGAATCCGGGAGTTTCTTGGGCTTGAAGTCGTCGTCGAGCGTGGAGCCGGGCGTGATGTCCTCCACGCCGGAATCGGGCGTGGTGAAGTCCAGCGAGGGCGCGCGAGTGTGCGCCAGGGCGGCGCCCAGCGTGGGGGCGGGCGGCGGCGAGGGCGGCGCGGGCGGCGCCTTGTGCAGCCCGGGAAAGAACTGGCTCGAGCTCGACATCACGCCCAGGCTCTCGAACGGCCGCGCGGATGACGATATGAAGAAGTCCTCGTCATAGTCTAAAAGGAAGAGGAAATGAGAACTCTATATCAACACGAGTCTTAATAAAAAATAAAAAGATAGAGACAGGCACACAGCGACACGGAGATGTTTATTTATAGTAGGCTTGACACACGCACATATACACACAGCATAATTAGTTACGTGTCGATTTCTACTGAATCGCACATCTCGTCAGCTTCGTTGAGGGATTTCGTTCTAGAAATATTTGGATGCGAATAAACAAGCGACCTGCTCCGAAAGCGACGCCGGCGCGCAGCGGGAACAGGTCGAGCGGGCTGGGCGCGCCGAACAGCTGCCCGTAGCCCAGCTCCGCCTCCTCCACGCTCGTCGGGTCCCAATCTGCGAACGTCAATGAGACAAATAATTGAGATGAGCTGCCGAGTTACAAATAGTGTGCAGTGAAGTAAACGTAACATCAGGTCTGTAAGGCAGACGAAACCAGCGCACTTCCACGACCCACCAGTCACTCGTGCAGCCCCGCACGGAACATCTGGCGAGTGTATTGCATACACGAGCAACACTGGAGGGAGGGGGGGGGGGGCACGCACCGCAGTAGGTGGACAGGTCGGGCGCGCACGGCGACGCGGCGCGCGCGTCGCCCGCCTCGCGCGGGTACTCGTACACGCAGTGGTACTTCTGCCGCTTGAACACCACGCGCTTCTTGCTCTCCTGCCGGCAGCGCGCAGCACGTCATTATCACATACAATCAACTCCACATTAATATACGGAACGTTAACATGTAACGAATGTCACTTTTTGAAGATTCGCGAATGCGAATATTCAGTTTTTGATAGAAAATTTCATAGTGAAATTCAATTCTATTTCATAAATATTTTAATTGTTTAGCTTCATTGCTCAAAGTTAAGTCAATAAATAAATTATACCAAATGATAAACTGAAGATTGATAATGTGGTCACTAGGTGTTCCTTTCTGTTGTATTATAAAGCATAAGAAAAAAAAAGAATTTTAATTTTATTAATTTGTTTCTTCACGAATTTATACCAACAAAACATTCGCAAAAATTTTACGAATGTGAATATGTAAAAAATTGCGAATATTCGCGAATGCGAATGCTAATATTCGTGACATCTCTATTACGTATACGTAATATTCATATAGTTGTGGGGAAGGAATACTTTCTATTGCAGGTCCCAGGTAATAATAATAAAAGAGAATATTTACAAACATCTTGGAATAAATTGAGATTTTCCCATAAAATCTGTACGTTGCATTTAAGTACCATTACTATTTAAACTTACGAACTTAACAATATAAATACAAAGTACTCGAAAGTTTTGAAAAAAAAATACAATTCACACGACTCACGGGCGGCTGCTCCAAGCTCCTCAACGACGACTTAGCTGGCGCGGCCCTGCAGTCCCATGACGAGGGCACGAACTCCACCTCGTCCCCCTCGGAGCCCGAGCCGGAGTCCCCCGAGCCCGCGGACGACGCGGCGTCGCCGTCGGCCGCGTCGCCCTCTGTGTGGCTGTGGCTCGGTTGAGAACCGCTGTCACGCTGCTAAGGCGTAAAAGTTATAACTTAGCTATGATTACTGCATTTTCGCGAAGCCCGATTGGAACATAAACGCTGACTACACATATTTTAACAACTTGAATAATTTGTTTTACTTAATTTGAATTAGGCTTGACGCATAATGGAATAATTCTACAGATGAGTCGCTCCGATTTACAAAATGGTTGAAAGTTTTCACTACCATTTAAAACAAATGCTTTATTTATAAACATTACTTGCCACTTTAATAATACTGCTAAGAAAATAAAAAGTAAATTTATTACCAAGCTAAATATGATATCAACCCTCTATCGTTCCACTGTTGGAACATGGGTCTCAGAATGAGAAGGTTAAGGCCGTAGTCTAGCTGAGTCTGAGCTAATTATATAATATTCATATTAACATATGTATGTATATGAAAACATATATGCATTCGCTACTTGTCTGTATGTGGCGCGGCCCGGACCCTGCTCAGTTAAGGACTAGTCGTGTCTATAGAGGTCTCGAGGTGTTACAACTAGGCAGTCGTTTTAATTGGACCGTCCTATAGTCATAGTTGCCATCATACAGAGCGGTGACTCGTAATCACAAACTGCTACGTGACAATGATGGAACAAAAATGACACAATTCTAATGACCGCCAATAAAATGAGCGTTAAAATTAAATCAAAAACAATTCGCATACAATCAACATTAATGACAATAAAATGATATATATTCCTTTAAGCCCAAAATACACTGTAGGTACATTTTAAACAAAACATGAGATATACTAATACTGATATAAAATGATTAAACCAAAAATAAATATAAAATGACAAAATATAACACTGTAACGCTACATATGAACTATGTTTAACACCAGAACCCTTAATTAAGCGTCATGCCATGTACTATCGACCAATGAAAACAAGCAAGAAAATAAAAATACCACGCTCGTTATCAGATGATTGAATAATATTGTTGTCCACGATTTTTTTCTAAAGTATGTTAATTTATTTCATTGTAAAATAAGTGTATAGAAATTTCACCTGATGTAATGTTCAAATCATTCAAAGTATATTCAAATCAAAACGTAACAATTTTTGATTACGTCAATGCTGGAATACCATTTTATTCCAAATTCAGTCGTTCAGCTTTTAAAACAAATAATTAAAACGACGTTTTCTCATCGTCGTGGGCAAGTATAGCTGATCATTATTATAAGCCAATCAGGATGAGTATAGAGATCAGGAAACCCTATCAAAACGACCGGTGCGAGACAGAATTGGTAATAATATAATGCGCAATAACTAAAATCATTCAATACAGCCGATACGGCGTCGGGAGGGAGGGGGTGGGGGGGCACGTTCGCCGAAGGAGTACGACGGGGTACACTTACGTGGTGGAAGTGCGTGGAGGGCACGAGCGCGGTCTCCTGCCCGTCGCCGCCCTACGCGCCACGCACACGGTCACGCGACATGCAAGCACAGCGACACTAGCGACACCCGCGACACTAGCGACACCAGCGACACTAGCGACACCGACACCGACCACTCCTACACGTGTCCTCTTACATCCGCTTATCGAGCGTCGGCAGTACAACGCGCGACATCGTCATCATTGACAGGCATCTATTGCATCCCGTGGATAGCTGACAGTTAGTGGACTGATAGCAAAAAAAGTTGACTAGTGGAATATAACATCCTTCAATTTAAAAAAATCATAACGACGATTGAGTATTGAAACCTAATAATAAACCCAGTCAATTCAAATTATTACCCCGAATTACGCTTCTCCCATTTTGAGTCAACTATCAACTTGTTGGCTGTATACAAATATTGATACAATATATTAATCATAATAATTCCAGTGAGCAATACTTTAATTTAATTTCTATTGCATTTATTCCGTTCAAAATGTAACTAGTGGTAACTTTACCAATCACAGTATATAACTTGAATCATAATATATAATGAAGTTACGTATATTATGTATTATCGCCACTAGTAGATCATTTCAAACATACAAAAAAATCTACAAGTACTGGATCCACTCTTCAATAGACAACAGGTTAAATAATAAACTTTATAATTGAAATTACAACTTTTAAATAATGTTGATCAAATAATGTAACAGAACACGTGTAAGAAACATAAATATTATATACTATATCAACAATCAGAGTATAAATAGGGATAGAATATTGTTATATCGATATAAATTGATGATTGTCATGAGAATAAACTTTCATTTATATATTTATACCTTATTGTACACCATGCCACCCGACACAAAGAACTAACTTCACGCCTAGTAACATTCCCCACCGATCAACCCTTGTAGTATAACTACAGCCATTAGTTAAACAATAAGTCAACCCTTTATACTTGCATGTTTTTATACTGATTTAGGCTTCTATGTGTAACTGTATGTATATGGCACATGTACATACAGATTGGGATAAAATATTAACTAATGGGGTGTTAGTGAATTTATAAAATATTTTTGTAGTTACAATGACATGTACTATGACAATATCAAGTATACTACCTTTTGAAATACTCGTCTGTTTGTTGGATCTCTCAACGCACAACGAATCTACAGTATTCGGTGTAATTACCATTTTCAATAATAAAATTGCACAAAAAGAATTCGTCAACTAATTTGTCTAAGGCAGTAAGTGTATCTAGCAGTTTATGGCTTATCAATATCTACAGATTTTTATCTGTAGCCATGTTTTTAATTGATCTCAGGAACATCAGCTACCAGCCAATAAGAGTTACATCTACTTAGGTCCAGCAGTGTTACAGATAAGTACAGACACAGACACTAACAAGTGGACTAACATTTTGAAAATGCATGCAGATGCATCATGGGGGCTTTTGGATGGTGTACTCATCATTAAGAGAACTTTGTATGAGAATGTAGAATTTTACTTACATTTAAACAAACACAAAATTTATACTAATATTATTTACTTATAACTTGGGGGATGTCATCCAAGTGTGAACTGTATGTAACCATCAATTTATATAGGATTTTTTATTAATTTATACTTATACTATGGACAATAAAAACCATCACTCAAGACATTAAAAATACATTATTGCATTATTCACATAGGAAAAAAATATCTTCAATAATGTAAGATCACGTCTGCAACTCCCAAAGAGGTAGGCAGATAAGTACAGTTCCCAACCTGAGATAAGAACTCAAGATCTTTTAATCAGAAGTTGTACTTGGAATTATATGACCAATGAGGTAGTCATATTTTAAAATTTAATTTAAATTTTATCAATAAATAATGCAATAATGTATTTTTATAAAGGTAAACAAAACAGGGGAGTAAACTACAAAAATTCCACACCATAAATTGTAATCACAAGGTGAGAGGGGTTGTATTTCATTAATCCACAAACTCAGGCAATATTCGGGCACAATAAATATATAAATAAATTATTTTTTATAATAAACTCCAAACTAATAGGTATTAATATATGTTTATTAAGTTGAGAAACACTGTCGATATGCTAATTCACCAAGCTGGGGATATTTTCCAAGCTATGTAAATGTACCAGGGAATATTTACATATCATCCTTATATAAAAGCCATACATAAGCTGTTTACTTGCCTTCCAAATGAACTCTCCACTGGATGAGTTGCTTGAATGCGAGTCGCTATCGCTGTCCCATTCTTTCAGTATATCCGTCGCCGGATCGGGTTTGCTGTCCTGCTCGCACTCGGGCGACGTGGGCTCCGTAGGCGAGTCTTGGGTGAAGGATGTGCTCATTATTTCTGATGCTGGGCCTGGAATATTGCAATTTTATATACAGAAGGTACACTTGCTCAATTACCTTTATCTATCTATCGTTCTTTATTTCAACACATATGATCAGTATTTATTATTGTTAAATATTTTCTTTGTTTAACAGTGATCTGTCATGTTATCAATGTAGCTTGCAACTTGTTAAGCAATCATTTTATAATGTCGTCAGTCATATGCATATACATATATTATTTGCAAAATTAAAGAAATATGGCTGCAATCAGATTTTTCACTCAAGAGATCGATGAGTCCGATTAAAAATTAAATTATTATATGATTATCATAGCGTGACTAACACTGACCGGTGAATCGTATATCGCTAAGAAGTGGGAGATACGCGTCGAACTGGCAGAACTTCTTCTCGTTCAGTAAAAAGCTTTGCGTCACCGACGTCGCCTTGCCGTCTTCCGCCTCCATTGGACCGTTCCAAGTGGCGGGCGAGTCTTCCGCCTGTGGACGGCCCGCGACCGCTTCGCTGGTGCTTTCGGTGCGCTTGGATGTGTCTCCCAGCGACCCCTCTGCGGATTCACACACTTCCTGCGCCTCCAGAGACTTATCGGGACTGCGCGTTGTTTCATCATCCCTCAATTCCACTTCTTTCTCGGTGTCATCTACGTTGCTCTCCAACAGCTCCTCGAAGGCCTCGTTGAGGAAGTGCACTGTTGCAAAATTCTCACTTTTGCCGTTGCACTGAATCAGATCGATATCCTCGGAGCTTCGTTTGCTCATCGGAGACTTCAATAGATCACCACCAGCCGATGTCGTTGGGAGGTCCCGTTCCGATTGAGTCTCCGGTTCTTCGCAGTTTTTTGGATCAAGGTGTTCTTCTTTTACCAAGGACTGAGTATTATTATCTAACTTATCTATTCCATTTACTACAGGCGGTTCATTCGTCTCGTCCTCCGTCCTCCTATCGTCCGTCTGGTCAAACGGGCACGCGTGAGAATCGTAACTATAAATATGAGATCCGTCAATGAGATTCCCCTTCGTTAGAGAATCGTACGTCCTGTTAGGGCTAACAGATATTTTGGATGGAATCATTTGGCTTTCGGTAATAATAATAGAATGGGGCTGTTCGTTTTCATCTTCTAAATCCAAATCTGTTATAAAAACGTTCATTGGTCTATTAATATTAACAATATGAGATTCTGGCAAATTCGTAATATTAGGCAGACTTAAAGCTACTCCTTGCCTGTCGGCATCACTCGCGCGGTCCTCCGACTGACTGGTCAGATCGAACTGCACGTTCGTCGGGCTACTCGTTCCCACTTCACTGGACATCCTTTCGTTCTTAAGTAGCAGAGAGCTGGCGTCAATCAATGATGATAAATCTTGCGGTCGATGCCGATCCAAGCTCTCAAATTGCCGAAAATCCTCCGAACTTATTCCACTCTCCAAACTTTGTACTTCCTTCGAGTGCACATCTTGGGGTTTCATAACAGCGGAGTCCTCGAAATCGGAATAAGTGGGTGTTCTGTCGGAAACCGCCAAGCTGTCCCTGTGGCTGTTTCGACTCACGGCTCTGCTATCTCTTTCGATCATCACTTCAGAGTGCACGTCACTGCTCGCGTTGGAGGACAAGTCTTGCGGACGGATTTCAGCCGATTGCAAAAAAGTTTGGAAATTCGGGATGTTGTTCATTAAATACTCGCTGTTCTCCAACTTAATTTGAGGTAGCTGCATCGGTATCGCTTGTACGCTATCACTGCCGAGTGCCTCCGTTAACGGCGTACTGGTGATGGACGGCGCCATGTTCCTATAATGATGATCCTGGCTGTCGTTTATGTGGACTAATAGATCTTGACCTTCATTATTTTCCGAATTATGACTATCCATCGAGTCATCCTTTAGGCACGTTATATCAACACTATCCATTTTCTTAATAGAGGGCTCGGTTTTCAGTTGCGGAATATCAATTACGCTTGCATCTTTATGTTCCGCTTCCGTCGGTGGCGACAACTGTATGGTGTCGCCTATGGGCGACCTTCTCACCAGCTCGGGCTGAGCGAATTTCCACCCATCGTCCACACCGGACAATAGTTCTGTAGTGCAATTGGAACAGGAGGGCATTCCTGACATTAGCGTTCCGTAAGCCAAGTCCTTAGTTTGAGTGTTCTTCGTGGAATCGTTTACGTCGGACTTCGTGATAACGGACGGAGTGGCGCCGGCCGCGTCGGTCTTGACCTTCGTATAGGTATAATGATCGTTGGCCGTGATCGAGTCCGGCGAGAATGTCTCGTACACTTCGGACTTGCTGTCGTGGATGATGTAGGTGGAACAATGACTTAACTCCTTCTCGTCGTCGTTGTGCGTTAGGGTATCTTCGCTTTCGCTTTTATCCTTCTCCGGTTCGAAATCCAAGGGGACGTCGGGATCCATCGCTAGGTCGTCAAAATTCTCCTCGACGTTGTATAAAGTGTCGTTCGAACACCACGAGTCTATGCTTGTGGCTTTAGACAAGCACTGGGTTTCTGACGGCTTGGACGACTTCGCGTCGGTCGGCACTGTGGGTCTGGACAGCGTGGACATGCCGGCCACGTTGTCCGAGTTGTCTGGCGCCGACGTGTCCGTGGTCGGGCTGAGCAGGAAAGGCGACACTTGCGATATTCGCTCACAGTTAGAGTCCTTCTCCTCCGGCTCCTCCGCTTTGTTAAACGTACGGTCATCTATCGACTGAGGCTCCTCCTGGCGGACCGCAGCCGTTTGCCGTTTGAAAGGACTGGCGTTCAGGCTGTCAGCGCTCATGGTCATTCTGAGAAAGAAATGGATAATAAAAGGTAGTAAACATGTTGTGAGAATAATCCAGTATCGTCCAAAAACAAAGTAAGGTCACCAAAGAGATCCACATATGTGCGCGAAATTATACAGAAAGTTATATTATATATAAAGAAAATTATATAAAGAAAATTATATCTAAAGTTATATTAACTTTTTAGAAAGTTATATTAATAGCACAATGTAACTTGAGCCCTAATAGAAAAGTACGAAGTTAGGAGTAATTACTTTAACAGTGAAGAAAACCATTTCAAAAAACCTTGCGCGTTGTATTAGACCTCCATAATGTCCTCGAATAGCCCTACAATCTACCAACTCTTACATGGTAAGCATAGAATCCTTAAATTTCCTAATCTAACTGACTCACTCCTTGCTAGTGCTGGGCAGCTCCTTGTGCACGGTGTAGGTGTGGTTGAAGGAGTTGTCTCTGGAGAGCACGGTGTAGGTGGAGTGGTCGCGCGACTCGGGCCGCGGCGGCGCCGACAGCGGCTCCGACGCCTCGTCCGTGGAGTTGTTGCACGGCTCCGGGTAGCTCTCGGACGACTCCGTCTTCGCTGAACTGACCCCTGAGAAGCGGGCCGTCGAGATGAACGCGTCAGTCGCTTGCATCGATTGTGACACTCCCACTAAACAATGCATACAAATTTAGATGGTGTGTTGGATTTTTCGGTTGATTAATAAATTAGGAAATATATTACTAGTTTTTCTGTTTATCTACAAATATAAAACATTACAATCAAAAACCTAAATTGGTCATTTCGAATATTTTGCATATAATCCTG
>DWEI01003098.1:0-13273 GCA_018245875.1 Mysoria ambigua | reverse complement strand
ATCGAACCCGGGACCTCTCGATCGGCAGTCTCATCTGCAACCAACACGACCAACGAGGCAGTCGAGTGTAATATTATATCTTCACAATAACATTATAATTTAATGGCTGATTGATCAGGTTGGTTAAAAGTGCTACTATTGATATTGTGATCCCGTGTTCAATTTCCGGATCAGGTGCTAATGTATTTTTCTAATTTATACATATATTTTAGCGACGGGTCAAAGTCTGAATATGTGTCCCATGTATAACAATACATTCACCACCCATTCTACAGTGGGATGTAAATATGACTGGTAAAGGTGAGGCATTGGATGGTACTACCGTCCTAGACTAGTGGTACTATCTCTTTCTATGTTACAGGTATTAATGTTACAATATCAAAATTGCTGTTACAATATGATGTTACAATATTAAATTGCAAAAGTGTTTGTTTATTGTAATTTTACAGCGAATCAACTAAACAAATAAGAAAATTTGACTGTGAAGTAAGCTCTACTCGAAAGATGATTGTAAACCCTCTATTATAAAGATAATAGAATAATAAGGGTGTGAAATATTGTGTAAAATGTAAAACTGGTAGAACATGAAAGTGGAATACAACTTTTCTTTTCCGATCCATCTATTAGGGGTTACGGGTGTGATGTAATGTTCTTTTTACCATAAAATTATGTGTAATTAAAACTTATCACAATCATAGATTAATATTATAGTTTTCTTTGACACTTCTAAAGATTCAGTAAGTTTATTTATGAGGATTTCTATACTAAGTTTTGTATAAGCGGTCAGTTTTCACTTAAATGTACAATTCAGAAAAAATTATATTACCTAAATACAAGCTAATTACATGCAAAGAAATATTAAAAATAAAATATGTATGGTTGTATTATTAATAATATATTTCAGTATAGCCATTTACACAAGGTTTCATAATGACTAAGAAAATTATGACATACATCTTTTGACACCAGGTCAGTCAAAACACATCGTCATTATTGGAAGTTACCTATTAATAATTAGAAAAAATATATACCTATAAACCTATACCTATAGACCTTATAAAGTAACAGACTCTTTGAACTGCCAATTGATTGGCACATATTTCATAATAATATGAATCAGATAAAGTTTTCGATAAAACAAAGATACATCAATAAGTAACTTCATGGTGATTGTCAAGAATCACTTATTATAGGTCATATCAGATAACCACCCCATATCAGATAACAATCCCTAATATACATGTCTAAACTAATATTACAAAGAGAAAACACTAGATCATTTGTTCACATTGAACAGGCTCTGAAACTACTGGACCAAATAGTAAAATTCTTTCACTGTTAGAATCCTACATCGTCCCTAAAGAATATAGATTAAATAAAAAATAGGAAATAATAATAAACAATCATAAATAACACTTTCTTTATAATGTACTTTTTCTTATTAATCCTCAACAGCAAAGAAAAGGTGTGTGTGTGCAAAAATTTATCAATATTGAAATTTTTGTTATCTTCCGATGCAAAGCGGGTATGCACCACTTGTTTTACATGAAATTAGTACTAATGTATCACTAACTCAATATAAGATCTTACAATAGCTCCATACATCACAGTGGTTAATGTAAGCAAGCAGTAAAATAAAAAATGTGAATGTAATGTAACATCCTCTTTTTGTGCTGATACAATAGTTATACTTCAGATGTACAAAGCATTTCTACCATATAATCACATAAAACAATATTCATTTACAAGGTACCCTTAAAGCTTGTATCACCAGAAACTGTGTTTTTTTTGGGAACAGAGTAAATTTTCTACTCTTACCAATAAAGATGTCAATTTTGTAGGGTGGAATGCATTGTTCATTAACATTCAAATAGCCCCATACTCTGTGGACACAATTACATGTGCGTCCCAAACAACATTTATTTCACAATTATCTTACTCCCTGCACAGTGATACCATAATTTTGTTTTACCCTTTTAAGAATCATGTAAAAAAAAATTGTACAAAAAATTGTTTTTTGTCAGTTCTTTCAATATTTGAAGATTTTCCAATTATAACTATTAGTCTATTTACTGGATGACTTTTGAGACAAAACATGAGTTTTCCTAGTTTGAAGTAATCATACATCATCTTTAAAAAAAACTGCTTTTTTTGTTTTAATAAATAAGCATCATACTATGAAAGTCAGCTAATGTAAGAGATTTTCACTGGCACATTCATATAATAAGACCGATGAATCATTTCAAGGTCTTTCAGAACCCACCCAAGATCACTTGGATAAAGATTGCTTTGGAATGTTAGTTGATTGAAAATTATATCCATTCCAAATTTGATTTACCTAAGAAAATGATCTATACTTCTCTTAATGAGATTCTTATAAGAAAATAATTAAGACCAAATATATGTCAAGATAATGTTTTATTACATGTTTTTATTAGGAACAATATCAAATCAGTTTCTAATTCAATACAGTCAGAATTTAACTGCCCATTTGTATCAAAAGTTATTTAAAGAATGATTTCAGAGAAACATTCCCAAATGAACAATTAATACATAGAAGTAGCTGGGGTGTATCATTTAAAGCTATCAAAGTTTTATTAGGCAAAACCAAGTTTATTAGATTAACTTCAGTAAGATATATAAATGAATTAATTGATGTGCAGAATTGACGATGCACGTGCGAAAATAACAACACTGAAGTATAGTAAGTATAAGTTATATGTACTCAAATCAGAGTTTTGTTTTCAATGACTGTTGTTTGTCCTTCGAGGAGAGAAATAGTGGTCAACTAGTGTAATAATGAATGACGTCATTAGATTGACAGTCAATAAACCACGGTAAACAAAACCGTCAGTTTAACTATTCTGTGTAAAAGTGCAGAGGCGCGAATAAAGTTCGACATAACATGAAAATTGAACAGAGAACATAAAAACTCACATTTTAAAACAAAGATAAATTCTTCAAGGGTATCAGGGCTAACCGCGATCAGTGGTTGACAGCAAAACTAAATAACATGGCGGCATCTTGTCGCAGCCGGTCTACAAATCCTTATAATAGTTACAAAACATTGGACACTTACATAAACTGTTCACTCCCAGTATGGCTTCCTTCGCAAAAATCACTTTAACACACTTAGAAAGAAAAATAAATAGTTCATATCAGACACTACAGGCAAAATGACGTAACATTCTCAACCTTCACGGTCGCACAGTACAAACGGTAGGTACAAGAAATAGTAATATTTTATTTAGTAAATAATGGGAGCAAGGGTGCGACAAACCTTGTTCGACACAATTTTTTAATCAAATATATTTCAACTCCGAACACAGCCAGCCAAAGTTTTGACAAAATAAAGTAACGCGTTTTATTATTCTGCCAAAGAACAAACGTGACACGCAGTCAAGCAACCTCGTTCACAAATTTTTAATTTTTCAACCCGCGGCGTGTTATCTTTACTATTTTCAGTCGGATATTCGTACTAGAACATTAGCTAATATGCATATTTTAGAATTTACAGAACTTATTTCGTTATGATTTGTTTTTCTTTTTAAATATAAATAAAAAGGTGTAATAGAAATAAATTTGTTAATTAAATATGTAGGGTTGAAAATATAAATTTAATTAAAGCACATCATTGCCATTATTTGTACTACGGAAGAAATATGTACATTAATATTATGGTAGTATAGTATTAATATTATCATATATTAAAGATACTTTTATAATTTAGGCGTCAAACCCTAGAATTTACACAATACGTTCCAACCTAAGAATTATCGAGGGTGGAAAAACTGACGTATGTGGCCAAAAAGTTGAAAAAGTAACTAGATTCAAGATTCAAGCATGGAATAATTGTTCATACATTCATCATAATGCGCTTGCAACAAAAAATATGAATTTAGCAGTCGTAAATGGAGTGAAGAGTGTCAAGTAGAAAAAAATATTTTGTATAGAAGTCAATGAAACCCTTATATATAAAAACTAGTTACCTAGTCTAATTAAGTATTGTAAATCCCACACTCTTAACTTTTTCAATGTTTCATTACTATCGCTTTAAATAAAAACGCCGCTAGATTTAGTTCTTAAACTCTTTAGCCTCTTTATTCTTTTGCAGTTGTGACGCCATCCTAATTTAATATTTTTAACGGAAACTTTTTACAGAGTGACCAAGGGTTCTATACCGTATTATTTGGAATGATTGAAGAATTTCTTACGAATGTTGTAATACTAGTTTATAATCGTGCAGTTGTTGCAGCTTAATAATTTTCTCAATTATAACCTCCCTAATTCTATAAATGTAAAATATCAATTTTTGTGTCCTGATCGTAGAGATATTATAGATAGAGTAGGTGAGCTATGAGCGCGTATGTAAATAAAAATGTCTTGTTAATATAGAGAGAAAGAACATTAATTTGGTATACATGTAATCGTATCTGATTAGCTTAACTTTTACGGCGAGTCATAATGTAAGTTTATTTAAGTTAATATGGAGTCTCTTTAAACTGAAAAGAGGTTAAGACTATGATACCTTTGTTGAAATTCCTGGTCGACTGCAATATATATGTACATCAAGGAATAAAAAACCTGACGTGATAGTTGCATTGTCAACGATAAAATACAATTTAGATATTGTACTTTTAATTTTAAAAAGTTTGTTAATTATTGTATACAATAATAAATAGTTAAATCATATACATATTTTGAGGTAATTATATTAGGAGACTTTATTAATCTTGTTTAGCATTTTAAATAAAACTAAATATTTTATATTAAATAATAATGTCATTGCCATGGCATATTCCACTTGAGGGTCTTCCTGGTCTAAGATGTAATAAAGATGCACCAATAGAACCTTCCCTGCTGAAACACTACTGCAAACTAAACATTCATAACAATCCATGCGAAGAGCTTCAAACAGGATTAATGTGCGAAATAGGAATTCATAATCAAGAGCCTGCTACTATTCAACGATTGATTGCTTCTGGAATGACTGTGGCACGTTTAAACTTGCGTGATTTGGAGCCAGATGCATGTGCACAATTGGTACAAAGTGTCAGACAAGCTGTATACAATTACAGTGCAGAATTAGAATATGTTTATCCATTAGCTCTTATTGTAGATGTTAGAGGTCCTAACATAGTAACAGGTGATTTGAAGGGAGGACACCAAACAACAATTGAGTTGCTAACAGATGAAACGGTACGGCTAACAACGGATGCTAGTTGGCGAGAAAGCGGTACAGCGGCCTGTCTTTACGTGGGCTATGATCATTTAACCGACCTTCAGTCTGGAGACTTTGTACATATAGAAAGCTTAACTGGGAAAGTAAAATTGGTTATAACAGATGTCGGTGATGATTCAGTAGACTGTAAAATACTTAGTGGTGGAATTCTTGGGGCCAAAATGCCTGTTACAATATCAAAGGTACTACAAGACAAGAATATTTTAAATCAGAAAGGTGGTGACAGCCTTGAGTCGATTTCTTGTTCTGAGTCTTCACATCAACTTTTTGAACACATGGAGGAACAAATATCATGGGCAGTATCTTCAGACATAGATGCAGTATTAGTACCTAATGCTCAAAATGCTGAAGATATACAACACGTAAGAAATATTCTTTCAGAAAAGGGAAAACATGTCTTGGTTTTTGCTAGTATAGAGACTTCATTAGGATATGACAATATAGATAGCTTGTTAGTCGAAGCGGACGGTATATACATCGATAGATATATTCTAAGTACTGATTTGCCAGTAGAAAAAATATTCATAGCCCAAAAAGTTATTTTAGCTAAATGCAACGTAGCTGGAAAACCCTGTATTTGTAAAGCCGTAATAAATGAACAAATTCCTACACTGTGTGTTACAGACGTCGCCAACCTTATACTCGACGGTGTTGATGTATTAGCTCTAGAATTACATTACGATTCACCTTTAAAGAAATTTTCTCCAGCTTTTGATGCAGTGCGCATGGCGGAGCATTGTTTGGGGGCTGCCGCAGTCATTTGTCGACATGCTGAACGTATAATATGGTATCCCCGTATTTACGGGAATATTGAATTGATGAAAAGTCCTTTGGAAGAACCAACGAAAGCGGTGTGCGTCAGTGCAGTTGAATTGGCAATGCGATCTCGAGCTGTTGTTATTATTTGCCTCACCAATTCTGGACGAACGGCTAAAATTATTTCACACGCCAAACCGCCGTGTCCTATTGTAGCTGTAACAAGAACTTGTCACACTGCAAGACAGATGCGATTCTGGAGAGGAATTCGAGCAATGCACTATTTTGACGTGGCTAGAGGCAACTGGATGGCTGAAGTGGATGCCAGAATTCACGCTGCTTTAGATTATTGTAAAGCAAAACGAATCCTGCGTGCTGGTGATGCTTATGTAATTGTTACTGGTTCAAGAAGGGGTGCAGGCTATTGTGATAACATAAGGTTATTATACGCAAGTGCTCGAGATGCTGTATTTGTTGAATAACTGTGCTTACGATTTTCATATTCTAATAATAAAAACGATTCAAAAATGTTCGTATAAAATTTACATTCTTCGTGTGATTCTTAATTGTTAATAGTGATTATACAAAACGTAACATCATGCGTGCAATCCCCGATGTCGTGGGAAGTGAAGGGTAGGTACATATTCAAGTTTCATCAGTCACATTCGTTCCACTATAGAATAGGTGGTCAGTCTATTGCCATACATTAGACAAATACTTAGATTCCGAATAATTTCTAACAAATGTAAGTTATAAAATCCAATAGTGCTTCGCCGCCAATTTAAAGCCAGGGTTTTTTCGAGTTATAGTAGTGTTTTGCACCAATGAGATCCATGATACAAATTAATTTAACGATAGCGAATTTATACTGTAAATTAAAATGCTTCAGTCCATGACATTGCTTCGTTTGGTACGAAAAATGGCAGGATTCAAAGCTGTAAAAGTTGCCTGTGAGGGGATTTAACAACTGATAATGGTTATCCATAATTGGCTAATTGTAACAATTTGCTAATTTTAATAATAAAGTTTTGAATTACCGTTACCGTAGCTGGTATTATAAAAAAACAGAGATACCTACATATTACAATATATTATACTTTCAATTCAATGTATTACGAAACACTACTTCTTACATTCATTGCAATTGGCATCTTCAATATTTTTCCGACGAGACGAATTTTTTCCAAGCTCGCTATTTTACTTATATAACACCCTTTTAGTTTAAGGTACTTAATTTGGATATAATTTTGACAAAGGAGAGTAACGAACGATTAATTTGCTTTCTAGTTTAACAATTTAAGTGACAAATAACATTGACGTTTGACATTTCGGAAAAGGCACCAAAATATAACTGAAGTGTTCAATTTTGGAAAAAATTGTTTGAATACAGGATAATCAATAAGTGCATAATTAGATATCGATTATTAATTAACAGTGTTAAACTGCTGTTTTGAATATGCGACTATTATAAGAATAAGGAATATTGAGAAGATGAAAAGTAGTTAAACCTTAGGAACAAACTTTGGTTTAGTTAAATAGAATTCTAAATTGAATATAAAATCTCTGTATTAGATCATGAGTTTGGAAATAGAAATAAGAGAATTATGTAGAAGTTTAATGTCTAATCGGGCTAATGAAAGAAAGAAATCCGCGGACTCTTTAAAAAAGTTTCTAGAAAATGGTAAAGCTGTGCCCTCGTTATTAACGCAGAATACGCTTAATAAGTCTGGATATGGTTGGAATAATGTTTTCGATGACATTCATGCATACATTATAAAGGTAATTTTCCTAATATAAGTAGTAAAATATTTGAATGTAATGCAGTGCTTTGTAATAACCAATTATATTATACATGGATTTATATTTTTAGTTAATTCAGTTTAAAGTCTCTATGTTAGGATACTGTCATAACTTAAGAAACTTGTCTTCTAGCTGGTAAGATTTACGATAGGCCATTGGACTTTGATTATTATTTTATTATTAGATATATATCATACTGCCTGGTATTATTACATTAAAACATCATGCAATACTTGACAACATAAAAAAAACATAAAAGACATAATACAACATAAAAGACAACATCACAAGAAATAACCTGGAAAATATTTTTTGTATGTTAATGTATATTAAACATAAAAAAAAACCTGACTTCATGCCTGTAATCCCCATAGGGATAGGTAAAGGAATACAGAACATTCCCACAATTCAACAGTTACGTGTATGTCCTACTATGTAATAGGTGGTGAGTCTATTGCCATACATTGGGCACATAACCAGACTCCATATCACTACTAGAAAATCTAAAGTAGAATATTTTTGTAGAGTTCAACCCGGGAATCAAACCCTGGATCCTCCCAATCGGCAAACACACCCGAAACCAACACAACCAACAAGGCATTCAATGTATATTACATATTTTAAAGCCTACTTTATTACTTAAATTTTATATATATAATATGATAATGTAAGGAAAGTTTATGTATCAATTATACATTTTATTGATTATAAAATATATTTTATTATTAGTTACAATTTTTAAATATGATACAAAATATGAACATTGATTTATTGCACTGAAATATAGTATTTTCACATATTATATATTTTTTCATCAGTATATAGCATGAAGTCCCAAATGTTACAATTATTACATAACAAATCGGTTTACCCAGTATTAAGAAGTTATCACTTCAACAATTTAGAAAAAAAATTAATTGAGTTCTAAGTGACTTAAATGGACATATTAATGCATAATCATAATCATAATCATTATTTATTGTGAAATATGGTACATAGGTTCTTAAAAATATACACAGTTCAATCATATTTGACCCATATGGGCATGCAATAGGTTAAAAATTAAAATATGTCAAAAATTATAAAAATTAGATGTAAAAGGTTTTTACTTCAAAACTTAGTCATATGTTGAAAAATGTATCTAACTGGACCTCTGCTCTATGTAATTTGTAAATAAAACTATACACAGACATTTCACATTTGTTTATTTGTTCTGTTTGCAGGAAACGGATAAATTTGAAACATCAAAGACATTCCATACTGTCACTGCTCCTCTTTGTATGAGCCTTCTACACCTTTGTGTTACTGGAGCCAACAATGGTAATAACAGATATATACTTTTATTTGTTCTTCCTTAAACATATAGGAACTATGAAGCACATATATTATTTCATATTAATTGATAAAAGGTTTGTAGAATTGCACTTGACACCATATAAGATTATATTGTGCTTGAGGGGCAGCCGCTACCGAGTTTTGGGATACTTAGTGTCTCAATGTCTCTGCCTGACACAATGGCAGCACAAGTAGTTAGTGATGGTGATGCTGATATTAAAGTCTAAACAACAAAATATGCTAATGGTTGAAGGATATGAAATATTAATAGTTACCATAAAAATGTCTTTATCATTCTCCACTGCTAATGGAAGTAGTATCTAATCATTGGTTGAAAGTGTTGTTCCTAATTTCTAATACCTAATTTCTTATCTGATTTGTAATCATTTATTTTGTCAACATTATAAATTTATTTAAAAAAATTAAGCCTATATATGCAGTGACACTGTGATTTTTAAATTGCAGTAATTGTAACTAGATAGATTATCCAGTCGTAAAACAGATAAATGAAATATCAAGCAAACCTGCTATCCACAATGTCAAATATGTTATCAAAATTATAGACATCCTTTTTATTTCAGGGAAAGCTTATATAAAATGTGAAAAATTGATTGAGGCATGCCTGCTCATTCTAGAGGACAGTCGTTTAAATAATGCAATTGGAGATGCATATTTAAGTCTGTTGTATAAACATATTTTGTCTAAAGACAATTATATTGTTTTAATTGCACCTATGATATGGGAAAGTAAGTACAGTAAATGATGTTGATATGCAAGTAATAAAAATCTTATATGAATTATAGTTGTTATGGCTATGAACTTGTAATATCCTTGAGTAGAGCGACATCTTTCTTAAGATGGTACCTTTTACTGTTTCAAATATCTTCTTAACATTGTTATAATTAGTGAGAGTGTGAAGTAAAGGCTAGTGTATCAGATAATAAGAAAGACTAAACAGTGCTTGATGAAGTCATGCAGGTTTTATGCACCAAATTTGAATCAATTTAATAAAGAGGTGGATGTTGTGTTTGAATACTAATCAATGCCTATCTATGTTTCTGAGTCTAGATGTGGCACTTTACTACTGGTATAATGGAAGAGATTAGTTATGCTGTCACTGTTATACTTGTATTCTGGGTCACATAATATTAAATGATTTACTTATATGTAACATAACACTTAAAAATTGGAGTCCAATCTCAGTGCAGTGATAATCCCTCAAAACCATTTACAGAGTGGTTTATCCTGTCTCAGTTTTTTTTGTTTTTTATTTTTATTTATATTTATAGGATTGCTGGATGTTGCCATGTCTGCATGTTTTACTAAAACATCAACATTAGACAATGTAATGAAACTGAAATTAGTATGGCTCGTCACTAAAAATGCAACTAGTCACTGCCAGTTCGTAATTCCCCTGAGAAATTCCTTAAATAAAATAAGAGACTATATGATGAAAAATGTCACAGATAAGAAGATACAGGAAATAGAATTAATTATTCTTATTCTGGAAACGGTAAGTTACTTAGTATGAAAGATTCGAGAAAAAGCCCCATCTACTTTGACTAAATAGGTCAGACAGATAGATAGGATGGTTCAGTCAGGTCTCTGCAAACGGTGGAAGTGTTCGATGAGAGGGATAAATGTGGAAGAAGAATGTCGAGGTTGTAAGAATAGAGACACCTGGTAGTAGATGTTCTCTGTCCAACTTGTACAGGATTAGTCATAATTATATTTTAGTAATAATTATTGCATATTTTGAAGGTAGTTGTTTAATACTTCGTGTGTTGTTTTATTTTTAGTTATCTACAGAATGTCGTTTAACTGTATGCGAATTTGTGGAGAGTGTGTTGCCATGTACATTCCAATTTTATAATCAAAATCTCGACCATAAAACGAAGGTAAGGAACATTATTCTTTGTTTTATACATATAAATACACCACTTTATATTGTTTTATGTATAAAAGTCTGTATGACTTTTGTTATGGCAAATTTCTTTAACCAGTGTTCAATTGTAATAATAGTGTTGTGGATGTTATCTATTTCGAATTCTTAGCACAAGAGTCATTCTTTGATATCAGGAGTGTGGGAAGCCAGATACAATAAGCATTTAGATTTTTACCACTGCCAACTCAGTGGCTTGCAAAAACATTTACTACTCTTGTAATTTTTAATTAAAATTCTATTTAATACCTCTTAAATTGTTTGTTTTAGATTTTGCTATTTAAATTATTGAAGTTGGCAATGTTGCTTCATCATCCACAAGGGCGGACTCGCGGCACCGCAGGCTGCTTAGCACACAATTGGGATGTCTGGAATAAACATCTCAATAGTATATTGGAAATAGTCTGCTCAGAGGTCATGTTCAAACAAAAGCAGCTGGATTTTTCTATGACACAATGTCCATATTTTTCTTACGTAGCCGCCTCAATAATGCATCAGGTAATTTATGGTATTAAAAAAAACTAAAAATAGTTCTTGAACATTTGTGTATCATGCTATTAAATATAAAATATATAATTTATAACAAAAAAAATGCTATTTTTCAATTAAATTTCTAGAAACATGTATCCTGCTAACTGTCATTAAGTGATGTTATTATTTACTTGTAGTACTTTACTTTAACACAGGTATTCACCATGGCTTCAGCAGATGAAAACGATGATGTATGCGCAAGTACGAGTTCCTTTAAGAGGCAGAAACTGACTACTAACAATAACAAGTGTTTCAAAGACTTAATTCAAGAACTCGAAAGTCATAATGTGCCTTGGTAACAGTTCTTTGCTTAATCACTTAAATGAAACATTGTAAAACTAAGTTTTTTGATACAGAACTAGACTATTTATAAAAACGTTGACAAGTACTTTGGGGCAGAGATGGAGGAAGTTTGTATTAATGTAGGTGGCACGTTTTGTACGCTGTACATATTTGTGTGTTAAATATAAGTCAAAGTATACTTCCAACCCTTGCGCATCGTGTGTTTCTTAGTTCAGATCAAACAGCCCCATTTGAGTGTGTTTTAGCGTTTTGTTGTATGTAGTGACACCATTATAGTCTAGATGGCAGCCCTGTTGCCTAGGCGGCAGCACTATCGTTTTTGGCATATGTTGCTTAACATTTTGACTAACACACTTTCTAACAGTTATGGACAAGGACACCTATATGAATGTATGAATTGTTTAAAATATTGGTTATTAATAGATTCCACCGATTACTTTTTAAACTCATTCAATAAAGTTTTAATAACTGTTATTTTAAAAAACTATTGTTTTTTAAATATTGTACAAGTACAGTTGCTTAGCGCGGAAAAAGTCATTTAAACTGCTAGTGTCCACTACGATATAATTTCACTTTTGCGCTCATTAAAAAATACTTATTTATGTGTGTTTGTGACAGACAAATTCTCTAATATTTTCATAATCAGTTATATTCGAAAATTTCAAATCTGTCTGTGTGGCTGGCTGGCAGGAGTTACCGTCATCGTATATATTTTTTATTTGTTAATAATGCTTTTCAGGATTGGCATTATACAAAAATATGTTAAACATTTCGGCTCTCATATATCACCTGATGAATATCTGTTGTTAATAAAAGTTTTGGAAAATATTATAAACAGCGACGCTAAAAGAATTAATTGGCAGGATTATGAAGATTTGGCACTGATCGTAATAGACTCATTGTCTGTTCAAGACGTCAGACAGAAACATCACGTTGCATGTATAATGTCTTATTGGAACTCTTGCGTGAGGTACTAGTATGAGTTATATAACAAATACATTTTCTTTTGGATGTTATTCTTTGAAGCACAGCAAACGAGCAGGCAGTACTCCATGCTGTTAGTACTCAAACAGGCCTAGAGGAGAGAGGAGTTAGTTAATATTAGTTTTTAATAAGACACTATTGCACAGTGAGTCAGTAATGGTAACTGTTGTTAGAATATCACCGATAGTATTATAACTGGGTGTTAGCCTGGATGCAGTTACTATTTTAGACATTTAAGAGGTTCTGTATGAAGTGGATCACCAACATGTTGTTACTCTGAATGCTAAGATGATTGTCTCCAATATCCTAACAAATTAGCATCTATAAATAATAAAATAAATGAATAAATTTATATTTTTTACTAAGATGATTGTCTCCAA
>DWEI01003097.1:0-13274 GCA_018245875.1 Mysoria ambigua | reverse complement strand
AGGCTCACCACCTGTTACATAGTGGGACGTAAACGTAACCGGTGAATCGTGGGAATGTTCTGCATTCCTCTGCCTACATTACAGGCGTTAAGTTACGGTATATTTTTTATTTATATACATATGTTTATCCTTTCAAAATTGCGTAAAATGCGCGTAAAAGTGATTATAGTCTGTGTAAGAAGTTAGATGTTCAAAGGGTATGCTGTCATTGAAATGTATTAAGGAGGCAGCTTCCGGTAAATTTACTAATTAGTGTCACAACACGTTCATCAAATGATGTGTTCAATCACTATAAACGCGCCCTAGTATTTATAATACATATTACTGTCGAGCGATGTATGGTACGTAGTATAGCCGTCTATTCTAGCATACCTACTACTTGTTCCCTGTAATCATATAAACACAGGTGTGTAATCTCCTTTACTCAGGTTGGCAACTCTGTTTTATTTTAAACTCATCCTTTGAATACTACTAAAGCATTGCATAGTTAGACCACAGATAGACTTCCTCGTAGATGTTATATTGCTTCTTAACTAATACTTGGTTGTATTACCTCGTCTGGTACTCTCCTAGTACTAAGATAAAAGAAAGCTAGGGCGTAATTCTTTTGTCACCGTTGTTTCAAGTGCTGTTCGTTTCGCCCTACGCACGTTCTCCCTCACGTATCTTCCTATTATACACATATGTATACATTTCGTATCTCTATATTAATGATCATATTGTAACAAGCTATAAGTGAGTCGCGACAGTTTTAACTTTGCCCAGAGAAGCCATCGCGGCGTGTCTCTGCTGTCAACGTTGACAATTACACCGCGGATTACATTAATATCTATCGCATGTTAATAGTAAGTAATGTGGGGTGTGCAGTTTCTCATGCACTGCGGTTTAGTCGCAGAGTTGCATAGGACCGTTCCGTTGTATCTGGCCTTACAGCTGACGGTGCTTTAGTCGGTCAGTATATAAGCATATTTACTCTACAGCGTTATCATCACATCATTTATAAATAATTATATCGATGACTTGATACTTTTCTTTGTATTGTGACACATCAAGTAAACAATCCACAGCTATCACGCGACTTTTGCATAGTTTTATACCGTAAGAGTTTTAGTAAAAATAATGTTCGCATTCACGATGCATGCAATTACATTGATAAAGTAGCTACCATGTGAAACATTTGAAACTTAATTATAAGCGTTCGCAACGCTGTGAAAACGTGGACGGCGCATCTATAGAGGCCACGGTGATGTTAAATAGATATGTAACTGATGATATAACACTGGAAAAAAATAGGTTCCCTCCGGAGGACTCGTCACCCTCCCAGACACTGCACAACAATAACAATTAACACGCGCGCCGTCCCTTCCGGCGAGGACAGACACTCCGCGTCCCACACGCGAGCCCTAAGGAGTCTCCGTCCGGCGCCCCTCGACCAGCACACACCGGGTCGTTCAGTGCCTAGGCACGTGTCTGACACGGAGCGCCAACCTGCGTGTCGCACAGTTCCCTCTTCCTCTTTGTCGTACGAAGTGCTGAGCCTCACTCGCATCCTTCCTACTGTCGCGTGGTCCCATGCGAGTCCGCTTGGGCTCACCACTGAATACGGTGAAACTGCGAAGGCCGTTAAGGTCGACAGCATACTGACACTTACGAAAGTCACACGACCTGATCATTTTAGTCCACATTGTTGTATTGTTAAGCAAGTGAATATTTTTAATAACATTTAAATAAAACCAACTATATATAGACGGTCTTCATCAATCGTACTATGAACATATTCGCTAATAAGGCAATTATTTCGAGGCGGCGACCACAGCGCCAGTACTGAGCCGAGATGATTAATGGACGTTGTCAGTACAGAGTACAGTATGTATGTGTAACATATGCATGAATGTATTGCATAACTCTCGTGTGTAGAGTTTTTATCATTTTTTCACAAGAATGTTATTGAAAAATTTATTTTCCGGAAGATAGTTCTTTCTTGCAACTAAAGTAAATTGGATCCGATCTCTCTTCGCTACTATCTAACAAGCAACGCCTTTAAGAATGTTCTGGACCTCGTTCCCTTTAGAGCGTCTCCTCGCCTCAGAGTATATATTTTAACGACGGCCATAAAACTTCACCCCCAATCACTGACTCCGAGTAGCAACTGACACTGAAATACGAAATAACATCTTTCATTTACAACGTCAGGTTTAATGAAGTTGGAAAGGACTAAACGACCCGAGTGCTGTGGCGTGTCCCGAATTCCCAAAATGAGAACATGGTCACAGACGTGGTCGATATGAACAAATGTACCGACCGACACATGTGGATTTAAATTTTAACTCTGTACAAAGAACTATGTTTTTCAAAATAATAGTAGATTATAATGTAACTGTTCTACGATCCTCAACTATTCACTATAAGCATTATCATCGCTCAAGATCACCTTTTTTATAACTCTAATGTTGATCTCCTTGCGCATTGTAAAAAGTTTAAGGTGGACTGAATTAAAATGTTTAAAATTTATAATATTAATTTGAGTTGCCTTACGGAAGCTTGAAGAGAGCTTAATAATTCGAAGCCGCAATCTCTCCTCTGTGCAATAAGTATCTTACGACGAGAGACATCGGCGTCTGAAGCAGGCTTAACGTTGCTCCTTTTGTGTACTTTTTAATTTGATCTTTTGTCGTCGATTGAGATGCGGTATGATATCACTGTACTATTTACTAATACTATTATTGTTGTTAATCAGATTACGTAACTTCACGCCTGTAATCCCTGGAGAGGTGGACAGAGAGATGCAGAATACTCTCACGTTTCACCGGTTACGTTTACGTCCCACTATGGAATAGGTGTCCCACTATGGAATAATCAGGCACATATCCAGACTCCGAACCACTGCTAGAATTCTAATGTAGGTTTTATAGAAAAAAATTGTCTAATTAAATATCATAGAGTGTTCGAACCGGGAATCGATTTTATTAATAATTGAGAATTAAAACCAGGCCTTTAATGCTTTCGTCGTAGGAGTCATAAATGTTCGTCGAATGAGATAGTTATGACAGCGCTTATTAACTGTGAAGTTGCAGGTAATAAAATATATCACCGTCAGGTATATTTAGCCGGCACGGGTTTCTTTTGCTTAGATGCCCACCAAGAAAATTTTCGTACGATATCTTTGTCTATACTATATTTTACTCTAACCTCTTCATTTTACCTAGTGTTTTATATGAACGAAGATTTATCAAGTCAACAGTAGAATAGTTTCCAAGTGAGGATTTATCAATTGTTTGTTTAATAAAAAGCCTTATAGCTATGATGCAGAGGCTATCATCACGTTCGTATGGGAATTACAAAGCCTGCTAAAGCTTTTTGAAAACTCCGTACAAACTACATCCAGAATTTGACCCAACTCTCCTAAGAGTTTGAGTGTGTTCAGAAAATTTGTCCCCTTAAGAACAAGGACATTTCACCATGGGGTTACATATACTTTTTGTAATCAGGGACCACTTGAAATATACAATCATCAGACGATTCATTCCAAATTTCAATTTTATGATAGCGTATAATAGAAGTATTTTAATCAATCAAATATTCTCAAATAAAGTAAGTCATTCCCTTACATAATAGATTACATTAAATATCAAATCGTGTTCACGATTGATGTAGCAAGTCTTCATCTTCACCTTAATTATTGAAACTTAACACTGAATTATAACAGGCATAGTATTATACATATCAATTCTCAAGTTGGACCGTCAGCACCTAGGCACGCGGCATGTATAAAGACTAAACAATTTGAACCGATAATACGCTGCTTGATAGTATAATGTTCGCCGCACACGATGATAATGTTGTGTAAAAATAAACACGTATTGAATTATTTGTGATAAAGTGGAAAAACACTACAACGACCATTTCAATATTCACGATCAGATTTGTAATCATGTGACTCTTGTACTCGTTTGTATGTATATCTGTATTTATATAAGCGAGTTACCTTAACGTACGCGCGAAGGACATTGTTGAAAATGTTGTTTACTTTTTTTATATGTGAGCTTCGTACGAATGAAATGTGTTACGGATTTTTTAAATGTGTGTATATGTTACTGCCTCGTTGGTCGTGTTGGTTGCAAGCGCGATTGCCGATCAAGAGGTTTTGGATTCAAATATTGGATCGAACAAATTACTGAGATCGAACAAATTACTATTAAATTACTAAGAAAGTTATTACTAACAAGAAGGAAAGTACAATAGGACAAGTGAAACGGCAAATAAACTTCGTTTAAAGTAGTATGTAAACGGATTTATTATTGTTATGCATGATATTCATTAGCGTAAGCAAATAAGTGACTTAATTTAAGTGCTCTCTATATGTGTGACGAATAAGTTATATAATTATAACAGTATGCAAAGCTATATATAATATATATCCTTTATCCTAACAATATATAACAATATATATCCAATCGCCTCACGCTGTTGACGATGAGACTGACGCCAGGCAATATGAATTGATTGGTTTGCTGCTAATTGACTCGATCTTGGCCGATTGTTAAAATAGATTCATCTTCATTTTGAGGCGACATCAAAAATGGACGAGGTTCTCAATTCGTTTAGATTTTTAAATTCAAAGTTATATTATTATTTATTTAATATACCCCTTTATACTTTCAATAACTAACCGCTATGACGTTCCAACAGAACAAGTGCTGGACAAGCGCCGCGGGTGGGTGCTGCGCCGCGCCCGCCGTGCCGAGTCGCGCGTGCGATGCGGAGCGGTCCCCGCCGGCCGCGCCGCCCGCTCAGCCGCCAGTGCTCTGCGCGAGGCCCTGTTGCCGCGAACCGACGTCAGTATACTGAAGGTCCGTTTGCTACTGGCCCCCTGCGGACGCACCGTGTGGCACACGCGACGGCTTCCATTAGTTGCTAGCCTGGTTGAAACGAACACTGTACAGACACTGGGACAAATCATGCTTTTAGAAATATAAAGTGAAGCACCGTCGATACTATTATATGTATTGGAAATACGTATGTATATATAAAATGTAGAAGGCTTTTGAATTATTCGCTTTTAGGGCTTTATGGTCTATTCAAAATTCATGAAATTCGACACACGTTCAAGCTTCTTATCCCTGTATTCGGTATACTTTAGAGTTGGCCAAGTTTATAATGTAAAATTTAAATGCTTTAAGTTCGCTTCTACGGCCGAAGCTATTTTAGGAAACTGTATTAATGCCGATTTTTACGATACAAATTACCATTCTCCACTCTGCTTCAAATTTTCTTGCTGTTTGTCGTGAAACACATTAAATATTGTCTGTTGACGTAAAATCGAGATTTTAATGCTGAAGAGATAGATAGATAACTGCAACGTTACACCGATTACGTTTACGTCCCACTATGGAACGGGTGGTGAGCCTATTGCAATACGACGCCGGGAACATATCCAGACTCCGAGCCACTATTAGAAAGTCTATATGAGGAAAATCCAGTAGTGCCCAACGCGGTATTTGAACCTGAAAATGTAAATTTCCTGTTCTCATAGAAAAATATTGACAGTCATCAGTTTCTCTGGCATCGACATTCAACACCGCTCGCAGCGACCGCCCCGGCTCGGTTCTGTGGTCTAACGGCGCCTCCGTCGTGTGCCCCGTCGCGATACGTGCCCCGCCGCGGGACTGACGAGTGAACGGTCAGTGTACGGTCGCAACACGATGGACGGTGTACTTGGTGTACGTGTGCACCTGCGACGACATGGCCGCCGATGCCAGACAAGGATAGCTTTGTGTATCGAGAGAGAGAGTTGTAGTATTTAAAAAAAAATGTCACTGATGCAAACGCGACCATCGGGAAGTGTAGTAGATTAGATGGGTTCCGTATTATAATTTTTTCGTTACATTCGTATGTGTAGGTACGGGGGCTCGACAGGTCTTTAAGGATAGATATATTTGCCCCTCGGTTCTCTCTGCCCACCCTGTAAGGGACCTGGCGTGTAGATATGTATGCATGAATTGGTGTACATTTGTGAAATATATTAAGTTCTAAAGGTTTTTTTTATCATATTAGGCTATTATTATTTATAGCAGTCACAAAGCAGTCAGGTTGTAGTATTAAATATTTTTTTGATCATTCTGAAGTTAACGGATATCGAATTATAGATAATCTTATTATCTTCCTGAACAATATCGTTCGTAGTGTTATTTGTATATAAACTAGTCTAGGGCGGACGTATCTGACGTAGAAACTGGCTCGTATTCGATACTAGCCTTCAAATGTGTCGATTTGTGTATATGTAAAGGATTGGTCCATATCGTTCAATTTACAATTCCAAGTGACAAAATATATGTATTAAGATTAAGGTATGTAGCTTGGCAATGTTTAAAGAAGCCCAGTAACTAACATCCATAATTGTTTTAGCTTGATAGATAGCTTGATAAAATCTAGTATAAACGCTCGTTGGTGAAATATAGAGCTATTTAAAATTTAATGTATCTCACATTGAAAGTTAAACAGTCGATTGTGTGCTGCCGGTGGTACTAATTTGCACGACTCTATGTTGTAAACAACTAAAACTTAAACATTTTATACAGTACACCGCAAACGGTCGTCTTTTTATGTGACCAACCACTCCTAATGTTAAATTATAAATGAGTTAGTGTTTGTTTTGAGTTTCAACTATTTTTACCGAGAAACAGTTTACTGCTTTCGTGTATATTAAACACATAAAGAGAAAATTAATGAAAGTTGTATAAGTAGTGATAGCATAGTGGGATAAGATGCAGCCTTTTACTCCGGGAGTTCTGGGTTCAAATCCTGGTTCAAATCTGGGTTCAAATATCACTTGTTATAATGGTGAAAGAAAACATCTTGAGGTAATAACATGCACACCTTAGAGTTCTTAAAAAATGTTCTCTAAGGTGTGTGTAAACCCTGCCAATCTGCACTTGACCGGCGTGGCAGACTATGGCCTTAACCTTCTTATTCTGGGAGGAGCCCCATGTTCCAACAGTGGAACGATAAAAGGGAAGAAAAAAAGATAAAATTATTTTTAAGCGGCAGTCATTGTTACCCTGTTATTTCAGAAGGGTTATCAGAAACAATTGATAACAATAAAGTAAAAACGTTATTGATCTATTTATAAGTCATAACATAGATTATATTAAAGTATCTTCAAGTTTCCCATTATTACGTGTAATGTATAAAGTTACATAGATAATAATAAAAAAAATACATGAAAATATTTCATACTTGGCGTCGTAATCGAAGCATAACTTTGATTACTTGCGGTCGAAGCGAAGCTTTCGGCGAAGGCACCCGTTGGCAGTTAACGAGACAAAGTGCCAACTAGCACGATAGCGCCTCTCTCTATAAACGCACCCTACTTAGATTATTAGTTGAGGTTATTACCTCCGTTGTGCAGCTACCTGGTTCGATAATACGTGGAACTACATTAACGCTTTAGTTATAATATCCGTTAATGTTTGTTAGAAAAGTTACTATTGCTATATGACTATTTGCATGCCCAGCGTGGGGCTACGGGCTAACAACCCCCATTGCGGCGTCCCCTGAACTCGTCCGCACATGGACTGAATTCACAAGGATTAACATGAAGTCTAATGTGCACGTTTTACTGTACGTTATCCCATTGTTCATTGGCGTCAGAATCTAATTCAGTATTCACCAAAATACTAAAATAATAAGCCGTTACCGAAGTAACTTTTTCATATCAGTGTGGACAATTCGCCACCGGGACTAATTAAATACGAGACGATTAGACACGAGATTATTACCTCATAGCACCTCTCCATCGCTAGTCGATCGTGAACAGGAGGGGCTAATTTATTGTTCCATCAGTGATCGTTACAACCTGACCGGGCCGTAGTCAACAGTGCCTCTCTACGTATAACGAGCCCGTCGTAATGACTCGACTAAAGCTTTCCTAAACATTATATATTACTAATAGTAACAATGATAATAATAATTTGCAAATTGTTTTGTACCTTGTACCTACTCGTGTCTGCCACATTGTATGTCCGTAGGTGTGAACGGACCTCATTATGTTGTGTGTATATATGTATTGTATATAAGTATGGTAGTCCACTTCATCATATAGTCCGCAGCGACCTGGACCATGTCCGGTTCCGTAGATATGTATGTAACATGTAAATGTAGTATAATAAATATATACTTGCAATTAAATTTTACCTTTCTCGTAATGTAATAACGCTGAGCCATAGCGAATTCCTTGCGCATGCTGTTTTATATGTGTGTGGTGTTATGTATGTTCTTGTACGTTGTGCTTTGTACGTCACGATTTCGTTATAATCTTGTATCCTTCCTCTTATTCTAATATATATAGATATTATTCATCACGTCTACTAGTTTTACATTATTGACATTTTAAAACCTGTACTAGCTGCTATATGGTCCGTAATTTTATTATTTATTTTTAAACGAATAAATTTATTGTATGAGAATTTTTTGACTAATATAAAAATATATACTATGGAGTAGATAGGTAGTGTATATAAATATACACTATGGAGTAGGTGACGAGCCTGTTGCCATTCACCGGGCACATTAAAAACTCTTATCCACTCCTAGAAATCTAAATTAAAGAAATCCAGAATTGCACGGCCCAGGATTTTAACCCAGCACCTGCCGATCGGCAATCGCGCTTGGAACGAACACAACTTACATTTAATTTATTAAACTAAATATATTTTTTTATTTTATAAAAAAAAATATTATTAATAAGATTAAAAATATGTATACACACATACATAGCAGTGTTACAATATCATTTGTCATTAAAACTTTGGTTTACATTAAACAAGGTTCACGTCGGTTTACTTTTAGGTGGACAGTGTGGTCGGTTCGCGGGATCCGCGCCGTGAAATTATTGTTGATTGCGTCAGAGGTGTGTTGAATTAGTTTCAGTCGACGATATTGAGTCATCAAATTTTCGTAACTTGAAAATGGCTGCGTGAAGAGTGTTCGGATTCGTGAACTAAATATATAAGACACATAAATTTACATATGAGGACACTAGATAATTTAATTTTGCTATGCGGCAGCCGATTTAAATTGTTAGAGATAGGTACAACTCAAAGATGTCTTTTATACCTTACAAGCGATTCGTCGTACTACAAGCTGTGATATTAAAATAACGACGCTCTAGTAAAACACCAGGGATGAATAAATTATTGTTATTTATTAAAATGCTAATATTGCTTGAAAAATTTATTAACACTTACGGAGCTCTAGCACAGCGTCGTTTCTATTTCATCTATTGTGAAATGTAAAAATATGCGCAGGCGCATGTTGGGAGCTATTTTATTATTATTGAACAGCGAACGCACACCGAACACAATAAGGAGAATTCGGCGTGCCGCGCGACCCCTAGCTACCTGCACCCCCTCCCCCTGCCGCCCTCGGCCCGCGCCACCCCCGGTACGGCGTCATTCACCCTCAACCCTCGACCATGCGCGTACGGCGTTCGGCGTTGTTCGGACAGAATAAAAGCTTCTTGTATCTGAAGATCATCGCACTATGTTGCCGGTGATGGTGATGGTGATGTAACATCTATAGTGTAGTGTAGTGTAGTGTAGGAAAGTTTACATGTCGTACACTCAATATGGATCTAACAGTGCCGAGGATAAAATACGAGACCGTGGATTATTATGACGAAGAGTTTGATCTTGGCGATGTGTGAGTTTGTTTTATATTTTACTTTGGGTTTTTGGCATGAGTATATTGCATGTGCTTTGTGTTCAGCTTTTCCCTTCCCTTGAACGAGGACGAAAAGTTGTTATACACTAGTTGTGTATGTGTGTGTGTGTGTGTGTGTGTGTGTGTGCAGCACTGTTCCGATATCGTCATGTTTATTAAACATCCAATTTCACTTTGTTGCTGAGAAACAACATAAGTACTGTACCGTAGTATGCACCCTTAAGTGCCGTTACAGTTTGAATAAAAGTAGATAATAAAAATATACGACAACGCCAAACCAACCCCTGTTTGTGGAGTCGCACATATCGGCAACCCCATTGCGAAATTTGTGCATTTTTAAATATAATATTTAACGGGGACGGTATGAAATTAAAAAATTGTAGTTTTGTACTTTTTACGTTGGAAAGTAATCGCATGATGTCCTTTTTACGTTCACTCGTATTACCAATACTATGCCTCGAGAGAGGCCCTAGACGTTGTCGTTATGACAGGATGCTAAATGATTAAATTAAATTTATGATATTTAACGATCAAAACATGAGAGCACATTGTTAGTAAATAAAATTGGCATTGTTAGGAGATAAAATTGGTATTCAATGGTTAGAGAAAAACGGAAATTGGATTCGATAAATTTAGGGTTCACATTCCATTCCATGCGTTTTAATTGACAGTCCCTCCCTTTTCATCATCACGCGCTGTGTGGAGTGAGTGCCGGTGGGAAATGTTGGAATATGTTATTGCGTCACTCTACACCAACCGGTATCATTTCATTTTGATAAAAGCTATCCAATCAGATAATTTAGTGGTCTTTTTATCGGAGTTGATTTATAGAACGTTGTCGTAGAACCGTATAAAATTCTATAACATATGATTGTCAGTAGATTTTTTGCAAGTATAGTATAGTAATATTATACAAGTGAAAATGAATTCCTCAATGTGTGATGTATTTTACCGTAGGTTTGATTTAATTGCGTGCAATTTTTTATAAAGTTCAGTGATGTAATGAAAGAAGTCGAGTTAGTTGTTTTTTTAAACATAATATGTTATTTCCGTCGCCATAGATTCTGCCGTTTGGCCGGCTGCTGGTTGGCTACATATTCACGATAATCGTTGTTTACGTAAATTACAGATGTAGCAACCATACGAACAGTACATATAATAATATATTAAGATAAAAAAAATACATTTGTCTTCTATGTGTATAGGAGCATTTGACAGATACTGAATTTTAAATCTCTTTAAACGTTTTATTGTGTTATAAACTCCGACAATCGTTGCATGTGGAAGTCACAAAGCCTCCGTCCGAACTGCCCTGAGCCGGATTACAAGTATAACGGTGCCGCTTAATGAGCGCGGTTGTTAACGTGAACTATGCATAGTCTTTAGCATCGTTTAAAGGTAATAAAAATCCTTTCTGAGTGTGTATCACGGAGGTAATAATGATGTTTTCTTATTCTAACAAGACAAAGTAATTGAGTTACTGTAGGAATATATTATAATGATTTTGTTTTTGATTTTGATTTTGAATACATTTTATTACTATGTTATGGATTTTATGTTTTCCCACATAGTGAGGGATGAAAGCGAATATTTTGAGCAGCATTTTGTGCGATCTTCTGAGAGACAGCTAGGAATTTAAAATTTACGTTCTTATGTCATATGACTGTCTCTAATTTTGACGATACTGGTATGGTCACCCTAGTACTAATAACGATGACAGCGCACACAAATAATTTAACTTTTATTTGCCCAAGTCTGTTTTCCTCCAATTTATTTATTACGCTTTTGTGAAGTAATTGGAAAAATAATTGAGTGTCATAGATTGTATTTCCAGAATACCCTTCCTACGCTGCATGGTTCTATCCAGATAACGTATGTTCAATAGTTAGTGCTTAGTGTATGAGAGAATTCAATGAACAATTTATAAACAAGTAAACAGACGCGAGCGTTCCCCTAGTTTACATTGAAATCAGACGGTCGTGTGTTAAGACGTTCAAAGACATTTTTTTATATATTCTGTGGCAATAGTCGTAGCACAGGACCTATACGACAGGTATCGTTGCAGCGTGGGAGATAGCATCGATCCAAGGCGAGCGGGGCCCGCGGTGGCGGGTCACGGCGGCGGCGTCGCGCGGCACAAGCCGGCCCCGCAGGCAGCAACGACGACGGCGCACAGCAAGCAGCCGGCGGCGGGCGGGGCCAACCACCCGGCCCAGCCGCAAGGTAACCACAAACGTAATGTCAACCAATTGTTGTTATCTCCCGCTTACTCACACCGCACACCGCACACCGCCGCCACACTTGCCGCAGTGCTAGGGACGCGTCGCTTATTCCGCACTCGAATATGGCAGCCCGATGTCCAGTATTGGAGGGAAACGGGCGTCGGGGCAGAATGGAGTGAAACTATGCAATAGGTGGTGAGCCTAATGCCATGCATCGGGCACATATCCGGAGTCAGAACCACTGCTAGAAAATCTAAATTAGAAAATTTTGTAGTGTTCGACTCGGGAATAGAACACGAGACCTCCCGATCGGCGGTCACCATTGCAACCGACACGACCAACGAGGCCGTATCTTAACATTTTGCTTATAATCCGTAATAAAGATGAATGTGTCAAGCCCCAGTGATGTGACAGTAAAGCTACTCGAGCTCGTATCGGCGATGTGCCCAGCTCCCACACCCGCCCGTGCCACCGGTGGTCGGCCACGACTGGCGTAAGGCTGCGCCGAGACGTGTCCGCACTTGTCGTCCGTTAGTTTACAAAGTTTACGAGCGCACTGTCTGCTCGTATCAATAATGTAATAAAATCAATAAAGTATTTATTTGACGGGTCAACAATATATTACGCTGCATAAATCCCCGCTCGACTCGGGGTCCTGTGTAAAACTTCAACCTACCTACGGGGAGGTAAGGACGCACCTGTAGTGTGCTGGAACTGTCACGCACTGTCCTGTTTCGATGGCCGCTCGCACGGTTTATATTGATTGTTCGACAACTAGCTCACATTCGAACGCGTTCACATTCGAACGTTAGTTCCGCTCGCTGGTGAGCTTGACTCGGCGCCGGGGCGCTTCGAAGTGTCGACAAATTATGCTGTGAATATGTATATTGACATTCAGTTTTGACGATTACTGTTTTGTTCATCGATTGAAAACTAAGATCAACAATACCTATCATCACGTAATGGGACACTTCCATGTGTGTTATTTTAAATGTTAATATCAGTATATTAAATAAGCCAATAGTTTTTTGACGAGTCGGAGTAAGTCTTTTAAAGAGAAATGTCATTAAAAATGACGTCACCGCAAATGGTGAAGTAGCGACGTTCTCACATCGAGTCATAGGCTCTTGCCCTCCATTATTCCACCACATACACAAGTTAGTATAATGTATAAGTTGACAACTCGCAACGCGTAGCTAACGCGTCGGTACCGTCTGTGTTTTCATGCGGACGCGACGCGCCACACCGACCCGACCGCGACGACGCGACGACGTCACGACGCGCCCGATGCAGGATCCGGCTGCGGCGGCGATGGAGACTACCAGCTGGTGC
>DWEI01003096.1:0-13274 GCA_018245875.1 Mysoria ambigua | reverse complement strand
TATGAATCATTGGCATACATATATTTTGCTAGTAACTACCACTGCAAAGGAGAAAATAAACAATTGTAACCGACGAAGTCAGTAAAGCGTTTAATCGAAATAAACCATTAGCAAAAATATCATCAGAGGATTGAATTTCATGGCGCATTTGACGTGTATGTCCAAATTCGAATAAGAAAGTTGATAATGATGATGATAATGAAATTGAAAAAATGATTCAATCTCAAAACGTAAACAATATTATTATTAATGGAGCGCATATACATGTAAGAAAAGAAACATTCTATCATATTAGAGAATACAAAACTGTTAAACAAGTAGAAAGAAATTTCCACCTCGTTTCAGAAGATAACAAGCATAAAAGAAGTGTCATAGCAAGCCGCACACCATTAAAGAAAAATGTTAAACTTGTTACGATAATCAAATATTAAACGGACAACTGTTCACAACAGCGTCGCACGCGCCCGTCGGCGCGTCCGCAAACACGTTTCGTCCGATATAAGAAATGATCCCGTTTATTGCATTTGCTCATTACTTCGAGTTAACTGAATGTGCAAATGTAATATGTAAGCAAATTGTGGTATTGGTTTTTCAATCGGCGATATTACAATATGTCTTCTAGTTATGTTACTTTGCATTGATGTTAGTTTTCTTTTCGCCTAGTTGATACAAAATTTTAATTATTTAAAAATAATTGCATTTGAACTCCAGAATATTTTAAGGGTATTTCTGGCTTTGACTTTGAGTATTTCTGGTTTTGGTGTTGGTATAAGGCAGCGATAGCCTAGTAGTTTGAAATTCGATCTCTCACTCCGTGAGACCGGGTTCAAATCCCTGGCGTGCACCTCTTAATAATGTGCGTTTAAGTTTGATATCACTTCCTATTACTGTGAAGGAAATCATCGGTAGGAAACCTGCACACCTCTAGTCCCCAAAAAAAAGTTCTCTAAGGTGTGTGAAGTCTGCCAACCCGTACTTGGCCAGCGGGGCAGACCGGCCTAAACCCTTTTCTGAGAGGGGACCCATGTTCCAACAATGGAACGATACAAAGGATCGACATCAATCTGGCTTACCTTATCAATTACATATAGATGTTGTAGGGTACAGATTATTATGTTTTAGTTAGAAAAGGATTCTATTAGAATTTCAACGAATCCTTAAACAACAATAACTTAAGGTCTATCTTAGATTACATGTGAATTGGGTGAAAATTAAAGACAAATCGTTTCGTTACGGAGACTCAAAGCAGGACGTTTTAACTATCGCCCGGTTCTTTTTGTCGCACGAGTGTTGCGCAACGGAAATGAGATAACCGACGAGGAAAACGAAACGTACATAGAGATATATGAGAATTAAAACTATGCTATTGGGCGGTTTTGGATCTTTGTATTAAATTGTATGTTTGAATTAACTTGATTGGGGTTAATAAAATAAAATTATATAAATAATAAAAATAATAACTGTAATAAGATTCAATAAACTAAATTAATCATAATTATATAAAGTTAATTAAATAAATTAATTAATACGCTTATTAGTATAGTTTTAGTTTTACGATATATAAAGCCTTTGGTTTATCCGTCAAACAAAATCCGAGTGATCGTTCAAATGTCAACTCTCTGAGTAATTCATTTTATATGTAGTTACAAATATACGTACGTTGTCTTTCCATCATAAATTTGATTTTCGATTTCAGTTGCTTGTCGACTTTACTGTCAGTAAAAAAAACTAAATAGTTAATAATATACAAATATGCATTGCTGAGAAAACAGTCTGCGTAAATTAAAAAAAAAAAAAACAAGAGCAGTGTGAACTGTCGTCAGCATGATATAGCTGACATTTGGACCGTTGTACGCGTCCGTGTGCCGGGTACAGAACGAGATACGAGCGCTGCTTTCTTTTGAGAGATAGGCGTAAAAAACAAGGACGGCTATCCTCAGCGGCCTTACAACACGCCAGCGGGCAGTAGCGTTGCGTCGCGAGACGAGCAGGAGCCGTGACGGCGGCGGGCTCTTGCACAACCTCGAGCGGATAATAAGACGCGGCGCGCGCGCACCCGCAGACGCACGCCGCCCGTCGCAATGGATCGCAACGTCGCCGTAAGTGTAGACACGTTTTATTATATGCTCACGCTAAGGACATTTATTTGATAGAGATTGTATGTAATTTGATCGGTTTTTTTCCATGGTGACTTATTGGTAAATTTATTGTATGAATGTGTTGAATTTGTCATTTGGTTTTGTTTTATTCGATTGAAAAAGTGTTGGTATCTTTAGTAAAGTTATAGCGATTCTCTGAAATTGATAGTTTTTCATGTTAATAATAATAATAATAATAATCATCAGTAACATAGAATTTTACTGGTTACTATTATTATCATTTTTATATATTATTATTATTTTTACACTATTTTCATTTTTATAATTTTTATACTATTATTATTATTGTAACATTCTATATTGCTCATTATTATTATTATTATTTTGATTTACTATTGAAAGCGCCCTTCTAAATAAAAAGGGACTTTGAATAGTAAATCAAAATTAAATATTGTATAAATATGTATATATAACTATATATGTATAATTATATAAGGAGTTCTAATATATCAATTACATCACAGAAATCGATCTGATTTCTGTGTTTTTTATGTTATGTTAATTGAATTCTTTATCGACTTTGTTCATCTTGATGTTTCTTGAATAACATTGAAGTGGCACAGCGTACACACCTACTATCACCAATATTTTAATATGATAATAAACAATAGTGTATGAAATATTGTATTATTAAAATACATTTTGTTTCATTTTCCAGTTCTTCGCCGTCATGGTTGCCAGTCACATGTGCTTGGCGAACCCGGTACCAGATCCGGGCCACAGGACTCAGTAAGTATTCAGACTAGCTGCCATTTAAAACGTTAACTTCCATTAAATGGTTCAAACGTTAACTTCCATTAAATTAAAAATTAAATTCCGTTACTTTCCATTTAATTAAATAAATTATATTAACAAATAAATTAAGACGAACCAAACATGATCCCAAAACTGAACAAGATTTATTGTTTTATATATCCATATTTCAATTTCTATGTACTAGTTATAACCATCTAGAAACTTCGACACAGCACAAGAGCGAACGCTCATCACACGAGAGTACTTGTCCTGGTTGCGAATCGAACCCAAACTCTATCGAACAGCGTAAATAAACTACAATACCAACAGTGACACATTTCATTTAATATAATGGATGAAACATTTTGATCGTATAAAATTTTAATTCTCCATTTTATGACCGCACTGTTAGTAAGTAATTAACGGTAAAACTAATTTCACCTCTTTAAATAATTCCGCATAATGATTAAAGCTTTAATACATTAGGACAATTACGAGCGGTTTGACTGATTAAAATTTCCGAGCTTTATAATAAGACTAAAGCTCCCGGGGACTTAATAAATCCGCGGTAACTTCGGAGAAATGAAACCGTGACCCAGTCGGTAGTGCTGAGATTCTCAGCTATTCTATGCTATAGTAATTAGTCATGTCTTTATAATTGGACGTCATAGTTATTCATATTACGGTTGAATAGTGGAAATTAAATTCATTACTCCAACTAGGCACAACATAGTTCTTAGCGACGTAACTTCACGCCTGTAATCCCCGAAGGGGTAGGTAGCAAAATGCAGAACATTCCCACATTTCACCAGTTACGTCTACGTCCCACGATGGTGGCTCTTAATTGCAAAGATATTTCCCATAATATTATAATCTGCGGATAAGAGTATCCCTAATTTTAACATGTTAGACCTATTCCCCCGCCACGTCTCCTTCGCCAAAGCGTAGTGTAGGTACCGTGATTATTGTAAAGTGTACAAACAGTATGTAGAAAGAAATGAATACAAACTTATGTATCGGAGTCACGTATGCATTATGTTATGTACATAATTATAATACGTTTGAACATCTTTTTTTGTAGCTGTGCGATATTTCGATAAAAAATTGTAACCATACATAAGTAGGTCGCGTACGTGACTGCTGGATAAAATTTTATGATTTTGTCGGTGTCTTTCGATTACATCAAATATCGGAATCGTGTATAGGATAATCTCATACATTTATAATATCGTCCTCAATATGTACGAGATAAAATAATTTAGTGACGTCATGGCAAGTTTTGCGACGTCATTTCAAGCCTGACCTGACTCTTTCGTTCTGAGAGGTGATCCGTGTTCCAACTGTGGAACGCTGAAAGTGCAAGCAAAAAATGCAAGTTTATAAAATATGATCAACCATTTCTTTAATGTGGATTGAGACATATGTTTTAATTACATGTTTTTGACCTAATTGTATCCATTATTTTCATTATACATATATCATTATAAAAGATAGTTATGAAGTTAAGTTTTTACGAATACATTCTTTTGTAAAAAAATCTGCTGTCATATGTATATGTGTGCCATATGTGTGTAGCTCATTCGATTATTGAATATCGCTCTTTCTATTCAAATACAATTACCCTCTTCACAACAACCTCTTAATACTTCAACAATTACATATATTTTCTCGCTGTACACACACGCCACTATGACGTCATCACGCAAGTCTCTGCTTACCGCAATCCGGTGGTACTTTTGTTAATATAACATCACAACCAAAACACAATATTCGTTCGCCATTTTTATACTCCAATGTATATATATAAGTAACACGAATAATATTTCCCACTGAGTAATAATAAAAATCCGCCCCTGACCTACCACTCAGCGCAGCTACTCTCCACTAGCCTTAATTTAGATGTTCTTTGTCTTTAATATTCGTGACAGCTGAAAATACAAGGCCGCTTCTCTTGTGCGCTTTATTATACGTGTATCGTAGGGTTCGCTCAAAAAATATTCGCCGCTATTTCCACAAGGAATCCCTATAGCAAGTACGTACTAATATGCACGAGCATTTAAAGGGTTATAGATATTATAAACCTAACGTAAATTCACGTCTGTAATCCCCGAAGGGTTAGGCAGAGGAATGCAGAACATTCCCACGATTCACACCGGTTACGTTTACTTCCCACTGTGGAATGCCTCGTTGGTCGTATTGGTTGCATGAGCGACTGCCGATCGGGAGGTCCCGGGTTCGATTCCAGGGTCGAGCATTACAAAAATTTTCTAATTTAAAATTTCTAGTAGTAGCTCGGAGTCTCGATATGTGCCCAGTACATGGCAATAGGCTCACCACCTATTCCATAGTGGGACGTAAACATAACTGATGAATCGTGGGAATGTTCGTGTGTTATAAATATTATACTATATAAATTATCTTGTATATAAATACGCTCACCCACTATTCTATAGTGGAATATAAGCGTAACTGGTGAAACGTGAGAGTGTCCTACCCTCAACTTTTTACGTCTTTGGAGATCACGGGGGTGATGTTACGTTTTTATTTGATAATTATTCAAAATGTTGTTATTCTACTCAGAGGGCCCAGAATTTTTTTGTTCAAATATTATTTTTTTGGTATACAATTGAATTGTCTATTTCAGAGTACGTTCTTGAAATTATTCCGGTGAATGAATAAAGAAAAATGTTAAAAACATTTCAGCAGGAATATGATAAACGACTCAATTCAAAACGAATTCCGCTGCAATCTAGCGTAAAAAGCGATTTAGGGATCAAATCTAGAACTCAACTCTATATCTGCTTTCAACGTAACTGGATAAGCTGCATAATTATATTAAAGAATAATGAATTTCAAACAGTCTCGAATAAACTGTCTCAGAATTAATTCAGCAGCTTTAAAGAAAAAAAATACTACCTCGTAAGGGAATCGGCGTGAAGATATGTTTGTATGTAGCTTTAAAGAATCTGTCCTTGATTTATTTTAAACAATGCCTATAACATTATTTTAAATACACGTCTTTAAAGTATTTTGAAAACAATACTAAATATGAAAATAAATACACAACTTTGAAAGTGATGCTAAATAAAAAATAAACGTAACTTCATGCCTGTAATCCCCGAAAGAATGCAGAACATTTCCAAATTAACGTCCCATTATGTAATAGGCGGTGAGCCTATTGCTATGCATCGGGCACACATCCAGTCTCCGAACCACTACGAGAAAATCTAAATTAGAAAATTTTGTAGTGTTCGACCTGAGAATCGAACACGGGACCTCTAGATTGACGGTCGCACCTGCAACCAGCACAACCAACGAGGCAGTCAAATTAAAACTAATTTTGAATTTATGATTAATGGTTATGATTAATGGTTTAAATGGATACTTAGTAAACTTAGCCACGTATCATATGATTTCGTAAAGAAATCAAAAGATTATTAGATTTTCTAATTTAAAACATTTTTGTTCATTAAAATAAATGTATTCATCTATCTCCATTTTAAGATGAGAATAGGGCAGTGAAGCACAAAGAAAAATTACACTAGTAATAAAGGTCAACATCACACTCAGGGAAAATATTATTTTCCCTTCACCTCCCAGGGGAAACTGAAGTATACGCTGCGGTATTCGGTGACTCTTACAGCCGTATTATCATTATTTCAGTTTGTCATTATTACTTTAATTCTTATTCATTTGAACGCTCTAAAACAGTACACCGATCGTACAATGTCTCAATCATCTAATGACTCATTCAATTGTACGTGCAAATTTTTTTCAAATCAGTAACTTGTCGATCAAGAAAAATTATCATCTTCCTTAATGACTTTCTACAGCTGAACTGCTAATAAACATGATCTCAGACCGCGTTCGAGATACTATACTTGGTTCAAACTGTCTTATTATGAACTCATAATTTTTATTATTTTATTAAGTCTACCTTACACAGCATCAATCGTGAAACGTGATCCTTCTACGTACGTCATGAAATCTAATTGTCTCATCATTGAGTTGCAAACTTCATACATACATATCTTCACGCTAGGTCCCTTACGGAGTGGACTGAGAGCACCGCGTGCCAAATGTCTCCTTGCAGACCATAAACATTTAATCATCTATTAACAGAAGCCTCCCGTAATATATTACGACGTTGCTTACCAACCAATTTCATAGAATTGTAACGTTAAAGTGTTATTTATTGTTACAAAAACAAAAATTATCAAATTCCCATGTCTATAAACCGTAAGTAATATCTATAACCATTTCGATGCGATATTGAGTAATAACAAAGTTTTATTCAGTAGAATGTTCCCCAATAAAAACTTGAGATGTTATGACTCATTACCTTCGATTAAGTTCTTATCATCCAAGTCCTAAAATGAAGTTCGGGAGTTCGTCCTCCGTTAATAACATTCCATTGTAACGACGAGATAATTATCTTCGTGATGTAGAAACGTAAGGAAGATGTTTATTCGATCGTCGGAGAACATTTTGAGGTAATTATTACGTTTCGAACTTCTTGCTTCAATAAATTAGAAAAACAAACGAAAATTTATTCATGGTTTTTATATTGATTTTGGGCCAGCGCTATTCCAGGATCTTTAAGCACATCATAAATATGCTTTATGATGTAATTGGTTTATGATGTAATTTAATAATAATAATCACACGCTTCTGTGACAACATGTACATAGAAAACAAAGAAGGCTATCAGGTACCTAAGGTAAAGGATAATACAGTTTAGCGGTCTCAACAGTAATAAGCTATAGTTTTCAGACGGCCAGCTCTGTACAATTTGCCTTTTCGATGAGTACCTAATGACAACGTAACCAAGTCCGTTATCTCAGAAGCAGTGGAGTGTAGCATGCACTCACATTTAACCGCTGACGGAACCATCCCACCGTGAACTAGGTGGTGAGCCTCTTAAAACCCACCGGGCACAAATCCAGACCGCGAGCCAATCCAAAAAGTAGTGCAGATCTAAAATAATTTGAGATCGCTGTTGAAATCCCAAGCCATTTGATTTAATCTGGATCTCTCCATCTCCTGCGTAAATACGTAATCAATCTTAGTCTTCGTTGTAGCGATGGTTGTTCTGTTGTAGGTATCTGGTTATCCCAAGACATTCAGCGTGATACAATTCGTGTTAATGTCCATTAACGTGGCGTTAGATTGTTTTGCGTATAAATTACGCTGGAAGAGTTTTATTTGCACAAAAATATGTAACATTATTAATAATACAAGTCACGTGTGTTAGGGACAAATTAAAATAGGTTCTAGCGGCAATTTAAATATTTAATAAAATATACAATCATTCCTGGTTATTAAAATATTTATTTTATATACAACCTAACAAACTATATTTACATTTTTTGATGTTTTATAATGTTATCAATACTTTTTCTTAGATATTTTGCTTTTTCATATATTGATTAACCATGTAGTTTTGACAAAAAATATTATATATAATATAATTATTATATGTTAATATTGTCTTTGTTAATTAGAATTTGTATTTATTACATTACTATCAACCAAGTTTCATAATTACGTTTGGTACTTAGAGTTGAGAGCGAGCTTCACTTTAGTGATATTTTAAATCAATTAGAAACTTTAAGCTATGCAATCGACAAAGGTTTATTTGATACCAATATTCCTTATAACAAAATGTAGTTTTAATCTGATGACACAATATTTTCAATAATTAACAATACACATGTGCACTTATGTTTGCAGCGTGAGGATTCATGTGCCATACGAAGTTCACACGCTGCATCACCACCACGTCGAGAGGGTGCCCGTGTACAGGGAGGTGCCGGTGATCAAGGAGGTGCCGGTGATCAAGGAGGTGCCCGTGGTCAAGACGGTCCCGGTGCCCGTGGTCAGCACGGTGGCCATCGAGAGACCGGTGCTCGTGCCAGTCAAGGAGCATTACGGCTTCTGGCACTGATGCGTCACGACCAACTGGGGTTGTACACTTTAGTCTAGGGGTGCGTTTATAGAGATGCGCTGCCGACATTCCGACGTAGTTATTTGGAAATAATGTACTGTATATACAAAAGTAGTCTATAATTGTATTATATTTTCCTAGTATAGCATCGGGTAGTGCAGCACAACGCGATGGCGAATGAAAAGTAAATTAAAATAATCGTCAGTTTTCGATCCGTCCACTCTATAAACGTACCCGATCTCGAATACGGGTGCGATTAGCACTACACGTACTTTAGTCATAGAGGTTACGTAGATAGACACGTGAAGATCACCTGCCGATTAATTAGTTTCTTAGTTTGTATCCAACGGACTGGTCGTGACTGAATCAGTTACGTATTATCGAAGATATTTTGCGCTAAGATACTTTATATATCACTTGTTCGACGCTAAGTTCGATGCGTATTCGATTCGATCTTCTATGTTTCACGAGCCAACGTACTGTACATTGTGTTGTTATCGAACTGTATATAAATGTGCGAAGCTTTACGATAAAGTGTAAATCATAATCAGGTTTTTTATTTTTATTTTTTAGTAGTAAGTTAAATGCGCATGTTTTAAGGTATATTTAGTTAAGTTATAAACTCATTTTTAATTTAAATTTGTATACAAATGCGTATATCTTGATCCAGCTAAACCGTATTGAGATAATTGACTGACCTCACTTTTAATACATGTGTATGTTAATTGTTCATCCGCATCTGACATTACCTGAAACAAACGGACACCGTTATGATTAGATACATGCGTTAGTAACTATAAAAACTACTATTCGTGAAGCAATTAACATAAGTCTTATAATAAAATACTCATTATGAAATATAACTTCAACTTCATAAAAAAATTTAATCATTCCACTTTTATATAAGAAAGTCTTCTTAGAATGAAACAAACGGTTTACGGTCATAGATCAGGCTCCCAAAGTTCACAATATAGGAAGTTTTAAGTTGGTTACATAAAATAAAATTATTAATACAAGAAGTTAAGTTTAATCCAGTCTTATTTTAAAGAAAGAATAATCTTAATATAGGAACCTGTGTGATAATACAGTTCTGCATAACATAACATGCAGGAAACAAAACCTCAACAAAAGTTACAAATTCACAGACTAACACATATCGACAACAACCTGTTAAAGATAATGGTGCTGCCATCTGGCGACAGTGGTGCCATCTCGGCGACAGTGCTGCCATCTATTCATTAGCAACGGTGGGGCTGCTCAAAAAGGACGCTTGATTAGAGACGTTACCTGTACAAATGCGTCATGCTCCACGTGAAGCGCAAGAGTTCAACCCTACATTATAGTTTAGATAAAATGCCCTAAGTAAATTGGGATATTAAAACAAATAGTAAAACGTGAGTTCACGCCTGTAATCCATGAAGAGGTGGCATGCAAAACACTCCCACGCTTTACCGGTCACGTTTACGTCCCACTATGGACAAATAGCAATATTATATATAATGTAATGAAAGTTATTGTGGAATCTTCTTACTTAGGTGACGTTGATTTATAAGATAAGAGAACTAGAAAAGCTTTCCCTTGAATTAATAATAATTAATTCGAAATTATTTAATCATACAATCATTTGAAAAAATAGTTGTTATTAGTTTATTTATTGCGTAAATATTGTGACCAATATTTGTTGCGCAAAAAGGCGTCCACATTCAGTATACAAAACAAAACAAAACAAATACAACGAAAACCAAAACCAACTCTACTGTAGTAACTACAATTACAAAATTATTCGCATCAGATGTTGTACGGCCGCAAACAAAAGGGTTAAAACGTGTTTTTGTTAAGAATGTTCAGAAACACATATAATAAAGTTATTTGTCTTTTATGATTTAAATCCTACGTGTTTGTTGTATATAACATGGACTATTAAATTACCGGCTTAAGTTTCAACGAGTATATCTTTCGAAATACTTATATTTGAATTTTGTAAAATAATCTTTCGTCATAAAGAAACCGTTCAATAACGTCTTGTTCTTCTATATTAGACAAATTATTCAACAGACGATAGCTATTTTTTTTTGTTTTTACAATAATTACCTCTATAGATTCATTTATAGGAGTAATTAATTGTCCAAAATGTTGTCATCCGAAATATCTAACTTTATCATTCATAACCCGTATATCCAAAAACATACATTATACTAAAAAAATCGTATCGAGGTGCATTTTTTGATCGTACGTATAGCTGTATTTTAAAACTTGTTTTATTTCACAGAGGCTTGAACTTGTTTGTACATACAACAGTCTCCTACACGTGGTGTGAAAATGCAATTTTTTAGAAAGTAGCGACCCCGCCCCTCGGGGCAAACTCGACACGACCGCCATGCGCGATTATTTATTCAGCAACTAATACTGTACAGGGCTGGCGTGCCCGCTGTTCGTGTGTGTCATTCGAAAATTTGTCCAGTCTTTGTGTATAGGTTTCGCATGCTGGACATATATTCACAATAAATACACACAGATATTCCTCGTTTTAATAACGCATCTAATCTCCCAACGTATTTTAATGTAGGTACATGCCTAATAAAACCACACGGTTTATACCACGAGTCTTTGCGCAACATAAAAAAAACCGCAACTATTGCAGCCAGTATCGAAGGAGGCAACCCTACCGACGCCCATACTTGACATATATCCCGTTCTCTATAACGTAGTTGCGTACGATCGACTCGACGGGTGTCACCTCGATAGTTTTTGCCGGCTTGTCGAACGTGCGACATCAATACCAATGTTTGGCCACTCCGCGTTATTGAACACACAGAAGGAACGAGCCGGTGACATTTGACGTTTTCCCATCCCGCGCGACGTTTATCTGTACGTCAACGGTAGCACTCTCGCGGTCGTTATTATCGTGTCACTGGGATTTTTTTTTCGTTTAATATATTTCTTGCCATTTGAAAACAATATATCGAATGATATAAGTTACACATGAGTACATATATGTATAACGTGGTTGTACCTAAGAGAAGACACAATTTCAGTTTTTTATTATTTTTTACACATAAACTACAATACTACGCCGATGCCTTGAGACCTGTGCGTGAAACTATCTGAACTAATCCTCCAAGCCATCATACGAACAAAATAAGCCACTGATTTATATCAAATCAATGCAAATCACGTATGCGTCTCTTTTGAAATTACTTTTTACAGATTGTATGAACAAATTCATAATTAACTATAGGCCTCCATTAGTAGAGTATACAAAAGTAAAAAAAATGCGAAATAATCCAGAAATCACCAATATACGAAAGGTTACGTGGCAGGGACGCAAGTGTTATATGGCCTTAATATAAAAATCGTCTTTTCATGATACGTTTACTGTGCACACAGTTCAATAGAAGTAATAATCGAAAACATGTCTCGGCATGACATCCAGCATATTGGCCACTGTCGAGACTCGAATTGAGAGTAATAAAAAAGTTCCGCGCTCTTCTTCAGGGTTGTCACTAAAATGTAACACATATTAGTGAGTTGTGGATCGATATTGTGTCATATTGATATTGTGTCAAATCGCGAATTGTTAACAACAGACGCGTGACGTATAACTATTGGTTTCAGACAGTCATTGTACCACTTACACTGATTATTATAACAAAACAACATCACGCCTGCAATTCCCGAGGAGGTAGGCAGCGGTGTGTAATATATTACCAGGTTTTACCAGTTACATTTACTTCCTACGGTGTAATACGGGAATAACGTAAATCGTTACAACAGAAGAAATGTAATCTGGCATGTAAACATTGTATAACCAGAATGCGCCAGATAAGGTCTAGGATAATTAACTGAAATGGATTAACCGTACGCGTCAAAGACCACACGAGAGTTGGCAGCTGGCGCCGCTCCAATGTTCCGGCGTAAAGCCATTTTTCGCGTCCGACGAATGACCTCGCCACATACATTTATACTCACGCGGTATTATGCTGTGTGCGTTATTTGAGGGTGATGTGTGGAACATCTAAAAAACTTGCCGGTCACGGCTGCAACTGAATTGACGCTATATGCTGATTTCCACTACATTCGTAATTCAGTACATTTTAGAGTACAAAGAAATAACATTAATTTATGCTTATAAACATAACTCGAAGAAACCTTAAGTATAAAATTAGATGACATCTATAAAGAAAATCTTACATATTACTCGGCATGTGTATGTAGTCAATTTTCTGTGTTCTATATCACTGTGCTGAGCTATTTTTAAATAACTATATATATTCGATTTCCTAGGGTTGACCGCGAGAGTACGCAACTAGGCATCAAATACGCCCATGTGTCTGCTAGTTTGAGGTTTTATATAATAACTAGCTGACCCAGCGAACTCCGTACCGCTTTTCCAAAGTTTTTCTTCTTTTTCGTTTTTTCCAAAACCTACCTAA
>DWEI01003095.1:0-13274 GCA_018245875.1 Mysoria ambigua | reverse complement strand
CCGGTGAATCGTGGGAATGTTCTGCATTCCTCTGCCTACCCCTTCGGGGATTACAGGCGTGAAGTTACGTAATAGTTGCTACTAAATTGCTACGTAAATGTATTTAATTATAGACCTTATAGCTCATAAGGATAAAAAAATATTACTATAAATACTATTTTATTGCCTACACGCCTGTAATATTAAAGGAGCAAATACTTGTACTTGTTGTTGAGTACTTGTTAGAATACTAAACTTATCAAAAGTGATTAATGCAATAAAAAAACAATTAATGATAAACAATTATAATTTAATAAAAAAATGGTCCTGTATTATTTAAACATATTATACAATTTGCAATAATTTTTTGTAACTTTATCGTTAAGATCATTGTAACATTGCCATGCATTCCCACGTTTGCAATGTTATGGCCTTATAATGGCCCATTTCACCAAATCCAGGTGGATTAAATTTTATAACGGAAATTAATTCCTAATAATTATTGCTTAAAACTAAATTTACTGGTACGTCGTTTATCGAAATAAATTCACCTGAAGTTTCAAAAGCAATAATATCGCGTAAAGTCAATTCAAATGATTGGATCCCGTTGCAACTGGGACGACTGCAAAATTCGTAGACAATGAGGGAAGTGGCGAAGTGAGTTTCTTGGCCTCCGGAATGCTGGGATGTTCAAGTGAGAAGGTACATTTCTGTTTCGAATCCAGTATGTAAAAGAGACAAAAACCACAAAATAAATGGGAGTTTAATTATGTGCATTGTATTAACTACTATAATGTTATCACCATAACGTCTAATTATCTTAAGGCGCGCGTGTATCGCCTAGTCTGTTTGTCCGTTTGCTGCCGCTGCAGAACTCCGGCGCGAGACGCCCGGAGGTTGCGACACGACCCACAAGACGAATGAGATCTTGGAGAATGAGCGACCGAGGCGGCAGCACAGGTCGTGTCTCGGGACATACGGTTCGTTCAGTCACGACAGACACAGTACTAATAGGTTTATTTTATACTACTCTGTAAGATCTTGTCTCATGTAACACTAGATCCGACCTGATATTCTCCTACGTATGAATCGTAAATAAGTGGCCTCTTCATCAACATCAGCCTATTACAGTTAACTTGCTTGGTCCTAGTAGTCTACATGTGGCCAGGACTATTAGGTTTGTCCAGACGAGACGCCACCATCGCGGCCAGATTTAGTCGTCTCTTACGACACGGACTCCACACATTTTTAATACAAACGAAACACCATGCCTATAGTTATTAAATGTAAATAATTTAAGTAATTATAGGTGGTGAAACTATAGATCGGGCATAAATCAAGACCCCAGCTACCACTAGAAGTTGTGATTAAAGAATACTAGTTAGAGAAATCCAATAGTATCTGGCCGGAGATTTCAACAAAAAATCTCTTGATAGCGGTAGCGGTGGCAACTGCTCGACCCAGAGACGGGTAATTTTAGTTTTTTATCAGTTATATGTTTTGTTTATTCAAATTATTTAAATACTGTAAAAAGACATTCTTGGCTTAAATAAAATTCATTTTTATTTTTGTCATTCCCAAAAAGCTGGCCGTTTGGCAGAATTCACATTGAGACATATGTAAATGTTATCAAAGTGTTCTGTGTGTAAACATGGAAGTACGCGAGCAGAGTAACGCCGAGCCCGCCACTGATAATACATATTAGTCAGTTATACCACAAGTCAATTACACCGTGTATGCCGAATAGAACTGAGTCATCGCTTTTACCATTCAGTCCGAAATTGTTAAAAAATGTAAGCAACAGAAATGGAGGCAGCGGTGCGGCGAAAAACATACTAGTATACACACAGAGCTTCTCTAGCACATGCTCAATGAAAAACGTAAGTATCGAGGTTACATTGTACACAACGAGGGCAAGAGCGCGTCGTCGCGCCCGAACAATGACGCGGCCCAGAGCCGGCGCGGCCGCGGCGCAGCGGCCGCCAGGCGCGTCATTGTGTTGATATCATCGACACCGGTCTTAACTGGTGATGAGTGGCAGGGTGCTGTACTCCTCTGGCTACCTTTTGTTACTTGTTGGCATCTTGGACAGGGTGAGGTGGTACCTCTAGCTCGAGAATTTTTTCATTTTATACTAGACGTAAGCGCATAATCTTCCATGAAATATAACATTAAAAATGCACAGCGCCACGTATTAAGAAAACTTATTCTTTGTTAGGGTAATTACATCTCGTTTGAGGCTACTCAATGGTCTCGGCATTGGAGTTGGACACAACTCTCTTCTCGACCGCTTATCAAGGGCTTTTTATTATCCTATTTTAAGACAGTCGTTGTAAGGGATGATTGTCTTTGCTGTCGTTCATTCGTAGTTAACTTGTGGAAACAAAACCGTGGAGTCTGCCGCAGGCGCGCGCGCCGCAGCTCGCCACAGATTGTCTCACAGTGTTTTGGATTCGCATTTCTAGACTTATAGAGCAAATGTTTTTCCATTGTAAAAAACGTAACATCACGCCTGTAATCGCCGAAGAGACAGGCAAAGAAGTGTGTTACACTGCTACATTTAACTAGTTAAGTTCAAAGTCCCGCTATGGAATATTGAGCCGTTTGCCATAAACCGAGTCCGGATTCACTCCAAGATAGTTCGGAGTCTAGATATATCCAGACGACAAACCACTACTATAAAATCTTAGAAAACCTAATAGTGCCCGACTCGGGAGTTGTACCGAGGACGTCCCGATCGGCAGTTGTGCTAGCAACCCACACGACCAACGAAGCAGCGAATGTATCAGTCAGTGCTGGCTAACTTCAACACTGCAGTACAAATTTTAAACAGTCGTGCAGCACATAAGCTTATTCACCTGCCGCACGGCGCAGCGCGAGCGTTACGTCCTCACCGACCACGTCAGCGAGGTCAAATTAGGGCTGAGCTGTCGGCAAATTATTGTTTGTCCCCATTTCATCCTAATTTATTAGGCAGGTAGCCTGTTCAATATTAATCTGCGCCATGAATACATTACAGATGTCGCCGGCGGCGCGCAATTACGGGACTCTTCCGACTTTTTGTCGGCAGTGGACTGGCGGCCTGTTTATTATGCGGCCCGGAGTAGTGTGCTCTCGGATTTTATTTTATACGGACGTCCTGACGGTGGCCAGCTCGACAACATTTTTATACGAAAAATGCATTACAAAACATAACTGGGGAAACGTGGGAGTGTTAATAATACACCCCTCTACCTACCTCAGTAACTACCTGCCTATTTTTTCGTGATTTACAGATTTAATGTTAGGTTTTGTTATAATATTCATTTAACGGTCTGTTTAATTTGTCTCCACGCAGGTATATCATAATGTATTTCCCACTAAGTTTACTTGCTGATTTTTGCGAAGTTCTAGTTGACTTTATTTTTTGACCCAATTAACAAAAAGAAAATGTCCAACTTCCAAGTATATTAGTAACATTCATTGTAATAATATTTCATTGTGTGTGCATAAATATAACATGACCAGACACAACAGCTCCCGCGCGCCGGCGAGCGATGTGTCCCCAGATCGAGTCCGCAGCTCGTGGCGACCATACTACAGCCCGAGGGAGAGTAAAGACGGGATTATTACAGTCGCTTGTTCTGGAAAGGGCGACCTCCAATATCGATTGTTTGCTGACACAGCGGGCCGCCGCCGAGCACCGAAGTCATGCTGTCCAAAACAGGACTCGCAAAAACTCGCCCTGAAAGTTCTAGCGAACGAGGGAAGTCGTACGGCAGCCCTTACGGTAATAAGGGCGAGCTCCCTGTGCGTACAGTACATTGGCACGGGCCGCCCGTCACGTGCACAGTGCTGCAGCAGCACAGTCGTGAGATGTGCCCCGGAGAGCAGCACGCAGCCGTGGCCACGCACAGCGACGAGAACGCTTGTAAGTTGTCGTTGTATTTGACCACTGTCTCAAACCAAACGTTAATAAATAAAAATGTTGAGGAAATTAGTAACGTAACGTTAATGCACGCCTGCAGTCCCCGAAGTAGTTTAGTGGAAACCAAAATAACATCCCTCGACCATTTCACATCTTTGACGTATAATCGTTTTGTGTCACGTTGTCTGTCCGCGGTCAACTCGAACTAATGAACCGATTTCAATAAAATTTTCTAAAATGTTGTCCAACTTAAAAGGATAGGACAGTCTTTATATCGATTAGTAAAACTCATTTTTTTTCCTACGAACATAAAGGTTTTTACAGATAAAAGTTAATATAAGTTATCAATAGACGGCTACCAATAGTTCGTTAATTGTTAGGCGGTACGAAGTTCGCCGGGTCAACTAGGCAGATGTGTGTTTTATTTAAACATGTCTAATATATGTCTGAATTATCTGAACACTTGTCTAAAATAAATAAAATTATTAGCAACATTCAAGCAGGATTATGTTAAACACCACTAGTGTAGGAGTGCGCGTGCAGGAAGGATGGACGAGACAGAGTGACGGCACATCCAGGGTGCACGTCGACGGAGACAGGCCCGAGCGTGCCCGGCGGTCGGCGCTGTGGTCTCCGAGAGGCCGGCGCTCGTGTGTGAAGAGAACTGTGTTTGTTTGTCGTTTACCTCACTCACAGCTTCACTTAAATATGTATGTTCCAAAATAAACATCAATTTAAATCTACATTTACAATGCCATGTTATACTGAGACATGTTTATCGTCCACGTCGTAACTCCGCCGTGTTCTGTATCATTTGTATTGTTGTGTACAGTTGTGTTGTGTATTATTGTAGCATTATTTACAAAATGATTTAAAAAGATGTCTATGGGCGGCCGGTCGCACGATCATACGGCTATTATACTTTAAATATCGAACCGTCAACCGACACACTCCGCGCGTCCGCCGCCAATGTCCTGCTGCAGCCGCATGGACATTTTTACCAGTATATTATCGGAACACAGACAAAAGTTAATTATTTCACGAAATAATGTAATGTGTAGTAAGGGCGTAGAGGGCGCATTGTAGACGAGGGTCGGGAGAGGCGCCGCGGTCGTTTTAATTGGAGGGTGAACGGCTCGGTCGCTTCGTGTGCGGCGGGCAACCGGGCCTCCGTCCGGGGGCTGCTGCGCTGTCGGACCGCACAAATAGATTCAACTAGTATTATCTACAGGACTCCGCGCTCGCCGCCAAGCGCTCACGATATTCAGCTCGTAGGGCAGACAATAACAACTAGCTACATAGAAAAAGAGATCAACCAAAATTACGTATGTTTACCGCGAAAAATGAAATTAGATTATTGTATTTTCGATGTGCTGGTTGTCAGATACTATAATAGAACATTATCATTGATCAAGTCGACGGCGCGCGCCGTGAGCGCGATGGCGGTCGTCCGGCACCGTCGTGGTCACCTCGGGCGCGTTACGGAACACTTGTGGAAAAGTATCATGTACGTGCATTCCTTTAGTACTGTCCTTCATCATTACAGGACGTGTTATTGAATCGAAAAATCGGTACAGTTGAACTTGCCTGCGTTACGTCAGGCTTGAACCGCAGTGTACTGGTGGTTGAACTCCAAACTTGTCACTGTCACATGAAAAGTGTGTATATTTATTATTTAAATAAGTTATAATATGTCTTGTTGTATCGCAGTAGGTAACCACAAAATTACTAAGTAGTACGTAATGGTATGGCGCACAGAGCGCAGCCCACCGCTGTATAATGAGTAAAGCGACGGTGGTGGCGGGCGGCGTGTTTGAGTTTAATTTACGTATCGGTCGGTCCACAAGTTGTCGTTGAACATCTATCGTTGTGCAATCGCAGCTATGTCGGGTGGCCGCTGAGTGCGCGCGTGGGAATCAACGTTCAGTCTCTAATACAACACTGGACAATAATACTCCCGAGAAGTACGCAGAGACGCTTACACGATGATCACATGGTGTCGTACATACGTCATGGCACCAAGTCGGAGATGAGTGGTAAGATGGACAAGGCAAGAGAACCTTCAGTAACCGGACTTGTAAACTAAAAGAGGCGAAACAAATCGATAACACCGTAGTGGACGTCTACTGCTATGACCAATAAACCCCTATGACAGCATGTGTCCTTTGATTAATTTATCTCCATCAGTAATAGATGCTTGCTTTTAAAATGTTATCCTATGGTATAAATATCTTGCATCCCTCATTTTTCCCTGTGACTACTGTCAAACGTTTAGGTTATTGTCTTCCATTATCTTCCAGACCGTATACAGGCAAGGCCGTTTATCGACTATCCGTCCATATTTAATAGAGCAAATAACAAATGGGATTCCTTCAAGGTTGAAAACCACTACAAAACACTGGAGGAGTCGCCGGGCAGAGCTACTACCAGTGCCGTCGGCACCACGTCAGCGTCACCCGTGTACACCTCTCGTTGGTGGTATACAAGGGTGCCGGCCCACTCGCGAGCGCGCGGCGCCGCGACTGCAGCACGCTTACCTGCAACAAACAAATACAACACGCGTTAGTTAAGAACAAACTCTACCATCAGTGAGGTGCGAGCTGGTAGACTTTGCATGTTTTAGAGAGCATGGTGCACCATCCACACGGCGATCACGTTGCAGACAGGGGGTAGCATTCTCCGCGACGTTCTCGAAGACCGAGTCAGATAGGGTGGCAACGATGTTAATCAACTAATAACTGCCGCTCCCTCTTCGTCTGTACGTGTGTAGTGTTTTGAGCTAGAATGTTACTGTCAGGACACACGCGCTATGTTTCCACTTCGAGCCTGTGTCTGTGGGGACACGTCGGCACTCCGTCGGCGAGGAGTTGCCGGCCAGTGACCGGCGCATCTACCCCGTTAAATCTACCCCGCCTTTAAATCGATCTTTCGCTAAACTGTCGCTGCATCTTAAGCCCTAGTGTAGGTATGCCAAGCAGTTTCAATGGACGAGATCGAATTAAATGTTCACTGAATTCGGGCTCAATATCAGTAACAACATTGTAAAACGCATGATGAGGGTCGTTGATGGTACGCAACACGTACGTCCCTGACCTGTGCTCGATGCTCTTGTATGTTCATAAGTATGCAACTTCACTCTTATAACAATATGAACAAAAAGCCTCCCATCAAGGGCTACCACTATATACCGGCTCGGTACATACACAGCGAAGAATGCTTTGATCCGACCCGGAGGAGGCTCACAAAGACGGGCAATTAAAGTACAGAAAGATCGTCGGAACGACTGGATCGGAAATTGTCTGAAGCAATCATTTCTGATTGTTTCGTGTGGAGCGTTGTATTCTGGCAAAGATTAGAACACATACGCGACATATCGTGACATCACGCCTGTAATCTCCTATGAGGCAGGCGGAGGACTGTATCCGAATAATCTAATCTAGAAGAACCTAATTAGTCATTGAAACATTTATTGTAACCGTTACACCGCATTACTTTCGTAATTCTTATCCTAATGTTGATGTCTGTAAGAAAATTGTGCATATAAGACAATTTTCCTAGAGACAGCAGCCGTCGTACATCCTCCTAGAGAACTTCGAGGAGCCACGAGACAGCCGCTTCCGAATATGTAAAGCACTGTGTAATACAAGGTGAAGAAGGTGGGTGCATATAACAGATATGGTAAGGGATGTCGCACGATTACTTTAATGAAATGTTCGAGCGCGCCGGCGACGCTAGCGAACGACCGCACGCGGCCCACAGCCAACTCAACACATAGGACAACACGTATGACTACATTCATACGCACATTGCTATAGGGAGCGTTCGCTAACCGTAGAGGGCAGCACCTCTGCCGGAAGTAGCGCAAAAAGAAAATACGGGCAAAAAGTATAACAATGTAGTTTACATATTTTTTCGATAATAATGGTAAAGATTGAAATATTGCAAGTACTGTTGTACATTCAAGGAGATACCGATATACATGTAGGATACTAAGAATGAAAAATGTAATGTGCAATAATTGAAGTGAGATGACATTGTGTGACACCAGAGTACCACTTATTCCATCGACACTCAGGGACGACTGCAAATGTATGCTGGAAATATGGCTGTTCACAAGTACGATTACATTAATAGATGCAGCTATATGAAGCAGGGGCCGGGATGGGGAGCGCCGCGTCGCGCAGAGCAACCGTCTGTCACGACCGGGCGTGGCTGCCTCGCATATGCGTGATTTTGAGTAACACATGCTCCAAGATTGCCGTGCAGGGCAGACCCTGGTGGAAGAATAGAGTCGGACCTGTGCCTTGCGGCCGTCGCTTACGTAGCACAGACAGAGTGAAGCGAGGGGTGGCGTCGGAAGAGGCAAACGTAGGCGTCCGTACGTCGACCGCATCGAAGCCGTCGTACAAAGCTAGGACAAATGTTCCTTTACAAGGCGAATACTTGTAATGACTTTAGCGACGTGGCAGAAGTCAAGATGTTCGTCAAACAAATGCTGCAGTTCCAAGTTCCTTGAAGAACGTAGAGGAATCGGCCTGCACGTACGTATGTCAGTACATATATTTTAAGGAACACTTGACATTTCGTTCGCTCTACTTTACATACATTACACACTACATAAAACGCGGTCAGTGGCTCGTGTCCCGCTGATACATATCGCAGCTTCTTCCGCTATATAATATTCAGCATCGGACGCATCAGTGCCACGCAACGGGTCGACGCTGCCCCCCGGCTATCCGCGCACACGAGGAGCGGCGCGGCCCGGCGTCGCCTCCACTGCGGCAGCGGGCAAGCCAGCCGTCAGCAGTTTGATTGACGACGGATCGCTTTACAAACCCGGAGCCGCTAACGTGCTCGAGAGCGGTACACACTAATCGCACATGGGGCCCCTCGCCGGAGTACCTTATTGGAATTTGTTTGCTCAATGATTGGTGTAGTCTCAGTAACAGTAATAACGCTACCATATGAGTGTTTATCATTTGCGGCTCCCACATACTATGCGAGGGACAGGTCAAGCAACTGACAATCGTTCGTGACAGAGGCTGTCGACTCTTAGTCGGAACTGAGCGTAAGTTCGGTCACGCCCACTGGACATTATCTACTACAGTTTGTTATCATTTCATTATGTTACGACCTACCTGTTCGGAGATTACAGGCGTGATGTTACGTTTAAATGTTTCGTATGTCAGCGTCTCGAATTCAATTAGTGATCGGAAAGATAATATATGTGTGTTATGGGTGCAACAAATAAAACTATGCACATTTTGGACGTCAGTCTTACAACACCTGAGTGTTTTAAAAGTCAATAGTATTCAATTTCTTAGGCACAGAGAGCCAGAATGAAATCAATAGAAATGTAATAAAATGTTATTTGTGGCAAATGCTTTCTGAGCAGCCTGGCGTAAACAGCCGTAAACTTGTGACTCACTGCAGCTCGCGCACCCGATGCGATCATTGTACATAATATGTTACCAAATAACCGAATTTAAAATTTGTTTAAAATATTATAGTATATGTATTTTTTCTCCTGGAATAAACAGTAAAAAAGTGCGTTCGGAAAGCAGAGCAGAGAAGCAGAGTTTCTTGGAATTATCTTCCACGGAAATTGAAGTAAATGTTTCAAACGACAGTTTTTGTTATGATAAATACGTTGGAAAGTGATGTGAACTAGTATAGTTTGTATATATATGGTAACTTCAAACCATTTACCGTCGTGCTGCAGGTGGAGTGCTGCCCCCTGCAGCTGTCCCCGGCTGAATTGAAATTCCTAATAAACACGGCAGGTCTAAATTTGTTACACACTTGGGTTGATTAGACTGATACAATATTTTTTTCGATATCGAAAGAATAGGTCCCCATATAGAAATCTATAACTAAAAAAATATAAATAAATATAGAACGTAACTTCACGCCTGCAATCCCCGAAGGGGTAGGCAGAGGAATGCAGAACATTCCCACGATTCACCAGTTACGTTTACGTCCCACTATATAATAGGTGGTGAGCCTATTGCCATGCATAAGTTCGGCCGCGTGATGGCGCGACATCACGTGAACCAGTGTGAGGCGTGCATGTAATCGGAACAAGTGCGCGTCCGACGACGGCGGCCGGTCGAACGCAGTCCAGACACGATGGAACCAGGCCCTAGAGCACTGCTTGCACTGAGATATTCACGTTAATGCATGGATGGTAAAAAGTCCAAATTTCTACGCACGCGGCATGACTGGTGGTGCGGAGGATGCCCGCGTGCCCGACCCCGTCCTAGCTGCGTGGTCCGAGCTACGAGTAGGAAACCTAGCTACAACATTATTTATTGCGTAAATGCAGTTAACGGTCTAGTCTAGTGAGGTAAAAGTAAACGCTAAACCAACACGCCACTAGCCACCGAGTGTATTACAAACCGCGCAACACTAATAGCGATTCACTGCCGTCCGTCCCTGCTCGACGGCGCACGCCAAGAGCGGTTGGCAGCCAGCGCCGGAGCAGCGAGTGCTTCCTAATTGGGAAAAGGTCGAAAAGTTGATATTCCGAGCGCGGTGTTTGAAGAAGCGCGAGAGCAGCGTCGCGGCGCCGGAAGTCGCGGCGAACAAACAACTCTACATCTCATATTTCCAGCACAAATTCAGACTTTTTATTCATCGCGATGCTTTTTAAATTCGCAGAATGTTCGGATGAGTCACGCGCTTGGGGGAATATGGTGAAAAGTTTCTTCGTACATAATATTTTTTAAGAAATATTTTTCTAGTTTCTTGTGGGTCATACTTGTAGGACCTTTGATCAGTAGTTACGTTGGCTTACGTCGCCTGCACGCTGATGGGCTCCCTCGCTTTTTGTCAACCTACGAGGATATTCTTTGCTGTTCAAATTATCTAAGCTTTCTATTAATGACATGTGATACCTTTTCTGTGATCATTAAACAATACTCATTGCATATTTTCTGTGAAAACGGAAAAAGAAAAAATGTATAAACGTATCGACCAACTTATCAGAGCTCCAGGTATACATATAATTGGAAAGAAGACGAGTCGGATAAAGTAATTAGATTAAAATTGATAAGTAATTAAAGTTTGATCCGCCAAAAAGGAATGTGTGCGTCAACTTATTAATAATGAAAATAACTTAGGTGTCACTATTGCATCCACAAGGTTCTACGCAACTAGTCGTTTGCGAGGCCACCCGAGACATGAAAAAGTAGTGTTCCTAGAAAAGGTTGTGCTCAGAATTGGTAACTATCTTGTTATACAATATTTTACTGATAGGTTACAATCTATGAATTTTGAAGATCATCATGAAAATAAAACATGACACAGTTTTTGTTGACGTAAATTTTAAATCTAGACTAGCGCTGTTTGCATGACTCATTTTAACGCTATTTGCATCACTAATCTAGTTTAACGTAATTTTCGAACCGTACGCTGTGAAATAAACGTAATAAGTCACACCACCTCGTTCATTTAGCTGACGCTGAAGAGAGCTCGTGACGTCGGCTCGTCGCCGTCACCTGCTCTTACTATAGCACCGCTTTTTGAAACTCTCTTTGACACTATTACAATTTAAACCTCAGAATTCTACACTATGTACCTACGGAGTATTTGTTGGAAATTGAGTATTCAAAGTCTAATGCAGTAATAGCCTATTGGTTGGAAATTTCACCTCTCACTCTGGGTTCAAATCCTGGAGCGTACCTCTTAAAAATGTGCTATTTATATTTAATTATCACTTACTACAATGGTGAAGGAAAACATCGTGAAGAATCCTGCACACCGTGGAGTTGTCAAAATAAATTGTTCTCTAAGGCGCGAAACATCTGCCAACCCGCACTTGGCCAGCGTGGAGAGAGGAGAGGAACGTTGCAACGAACACCGGGACAATAAATAGCGTCGATATCGAGCCAAAAATGTTGTTATCCTCCACGCTTTTCTAATAACGCTGTGCGATACCTAGGAGTTTACCTCCATCAAACTTATTCAATGAGCTGTGAACAGGTGCAACATAATATTGACTCTCCTTGTTGTTAATTTCATTGCGCTGTAGACTAATGGAGTTGTCGGTACATTGTTCACAAACACAGCAGGGTCGTTCGCACTGGCTGTTAAGTGGTATATCTCAGATATTTCATCTTTCTTCCTTCAGATTGCCCATAGTTTGGTAGGTTTAGTTTGGGATAACGTTTTCGAAACTGGATTTATAATCACCCACATGCTCCTAATGGTGCCGTGATCAAAAACAGTTTTTCTTATGGAGAGTTCTGTAAAATAGTAATTAGCACGGATTATATAAACACGGCTGAACTAATGCAATATGTACGTAACAAACATCATTATAACCCCTGTAGCTCTCAAAGAGGCAGACATAAGTTAAACACTCATGTTTGCCTATTACACTTTTCATCAGTTACGTTTGTGCTCCATAAAAACATAGGTGGTAAGCCTATTACCTCCAATATACTGGGTACAAATCTAGACTCCGAGCTACTACTAAAAAAAATATAGGAATTCTAAAAATGCAATAATAACAGGGATTTGAACTCAAGACCTCCCTGTCATCAGTCGTGCTAACAACGACTTAACCAACGAGGCAGGCAGGCTTTAAGACTACAATCTAAAATAATATAAAAATTCAACCTAACGAAATACTGACGTGATAGGGTGCTCCAGCACCCCGTCACAGAGCTGCGCATGCTTCCTTATGGCCGCGGACGCAGTACTGACCACTGCGTAGCGCGAGACAGGAGAGTACAATAAATAATAGCTTAGATTTGAACTAATTAGACACACGAAATAAAATCAAAAACATATGGTTTGGGTAGCTTCAACGCCCCATGTAGGATTCTAGGTTTAAGAATTCACATTCAGTACTGATGTATCGCTTCAACAGGGTCTGACGAAGATAACTTCGAGGTTAGAACAAAAAACATCAATTTAGTTTCATCTTAAAGCTGGAAGCGAAAGCAATAAATTTGAGAAGAATTTCATTGAGGGACTCTGCCCGCGCTTGGCGGAGCAGTCCTCGACAACGTTATTGCTACCGAGAACGGCTCGCCTGCTTGTTCTATATTTGAGCAACTTTAATTACTTCTTTTAGGTTTCGGCAGAGACAGTCGTGCGAGCTGTCCGTGCGCGTGGGGCATGCATGTTGTGGCGTACAAGCAAGGATTTACATGAGTAGCTGCGTAATATTTAAAGATTACGTAACTTCACGCCTGTAATCCCCGAAGGGGTAGGCAGAGGAACGCAGCACATTCCCACGATTCACCGGTTACGTTTACGTGCCACTACATAATAGGTGGTGAGCCTATTGCCATGCATCGGGTACATATCCAGGCTCCGAACCACTACTAGAAAATCTAAATTAGAAAATTTTTGTAGTGTTCGACCCGGGAATCGAACC
>DWEI01003094.1:0-13274 GCA_018245875.1 Mysoria ambigua | reverse complement strand
ACTCCTTCTGACACTCCTTCTGACACTCCTCCATTGACGTACACAAGTGATCTCTGAAGATTCTAAGTGGAAAAGATATAAATAAAATAATAAAATAAATAAAGATAACTGAATCAAACTTATAAAACACGTATATAAAACAAATTTATACACTAAAGTTAAGCAGAAATGAAAAACTATGTCATCATCTTTAAGACATGAACAGCGGTGATGCTTATTGGCATACAATAACCCCGGTCTGTTTTAATTAAGTGTGATATATGTAGGAAGATACTAGCAAGCATAGTCATTAAGCAATTCTGAATTCAAGAAAATGATAGTGAAATATTCCAATAAATATTAAAAAAATAGTAACTTCACGGAAGGGGTAGGCAGAGAAATGCAGAACATTCCCACGATTCACCAGTTACGTTTACGTCCCACTATATAATAAATATTTATTCGTTAAATATTATTTACAGTGCACACATTGAATCTCCACAGACGCCGCTGTGCCATTATTCGAGACAGGATCGCGAGCTGTAGATAGCGGCAGACATTTTTTGCTGGACATTATGTTTGTCTGTGTTTTCGCTTTGTGTCCACACGCGCTAACACTGAGGGACTACCGATCGGTGTGCACATGTCCCGTGTTCTAAGGACACTTGCCTCATGGCTACCTTGTTCGAGCTCTAGAGAGAGCTCCCCACACCTTTGTTGGAGAGGTACTCGGTATTTAATTATCGAGCTCTACCTTTTTTAGTTTTACCAAGAGACAGAGAAGATTGAGAACGAACGGGTTAGAGAAGTAAGTTACAATTCAATGTGGTACACGTTTCGAAAAATGTAGCAGTTGTTAGGTTAATGGTAGTGACATTATACATAACTTAAATACATAGATTACATGATATCAACTTTTTTTTTACTTATAATGTCAATACTATTTTTTTTTAAATTTAATTTTAATCTTATTCTCTTGATGTTTCTTTCTGTGACGAGTGTTTAGTCATAGTTTACCACGATTGGCCAGTGTGTAAACTTTACCGGTAAAATGAAACATTATAAGGAACTTACGTGATTGTAGGTTTCCACACGATTCACCTCGTTATTTATGTTGAAATGTACATTAATGATAACGCAACTGGCGAAACGTTCGTATTTACTACACTCTTCTGCCTAACTCTTCGGGGATTATAGGCGTGATGTTACGTACAATGGAGATAACTTAGGCGCACGTGCACCAGACTTGAGTTAATCTACGCACCGTTTGCCAATAACTATATAACATTCTAATAAAAATATTATTTCTTTTGTTTCAATATAAGCGTAAGGCACGCAAGCTATGAAAACCATTCAAGTCATGTGGTCAATATAGAAAACAAATACCTTTTAATCCATTCTCAAATCAAACTTAAATTCCATCTGTTTGATAATGATTCATAATGGGATGTGCCTTAAATACAAATTGAAAATGCCTCATGTGTACTGGCCCCAGTATTAAACATGTCTATAATGTGTAATCATGTATAAATATAATACCATACGAAAAATACAATCTTTTAGCGAAAGCTTTACGCTTAGAGATGTGAGAACTAAAATTGTCAAATCAATTCTAATATATAACACAACATCATGCTTGTAATCCCCGAAAAGGTAGACAGAGGAGCGTGAGACTCCAACGATTCACCTGCTAAGTTATATGTACGTCCTGTGAAATACAAGATCAGCCGTTTGCCGTACGCCGGACACAAATGAAAATTCTGCAACACGACTAACGAGATTCTAAAGTACCACTCCCGCACGGCCCCGTCGGGGTGCGTCCGTCCAGCCGCACGCGCGGACACGCCGACACGAGCGCAGGAGACACGAGCGCAGGGCCAACAAAACAAGCAGCTAATCATTTCGCCCCGGCGGCCGGGACACTAAGTTGACGCGCGCGTCGCGACACGCCGCTCACCTGCTCATTACGGAGCACGCACGGCGCCCCAACCCTTCGCGCTGTCAACGACGGACGCATCCGTCCTTCCTTAGCGGCGTATCCGTCGCTGCAAACGAGCGGACATTGCCAACAAATTGAGCCGCCCGTATGTTTACCACGGTCTTTGAACATTACATAAGGAGTCAGTGTGAATAGATAATTATGTACATCGGACACTTCTGACTTTAGCGTCACAACTCTTAAGATAAGAATATTATTAAATTTTCAATAGTAAAATCAGTGTGTACCGTACCTAACGAACTAAAATCATTAATAATAATAACCTTATTTTAGGCGACATAACCATTTACAAATTTTAATTTCCAATTATTAGTAAGACGTATATATCCGATGTCAGTATTATTTAAGCGTTGGTCTCGGTCCGGTGTTCGCAGGAGAAGGGTTAAAAAATTTTAAACGCATTTCGCTCCTATCTGTCATCGCGCGCGGACGCCTATTGGGCCGTGCGTCGATTAAATCTCGCTGTGCGGTGGTCATTATAATAAACTGCCTCTTAATAGCCTCCGATACGGACCAAATTACACAAGATGTTTTTAAACTACACACGTGAACTTACAAAATCGTCCGTCGATAGCTACTTTGTATTGTCCGCGGCGTTCATACCAAACAGCGTAAGTAGTTATAAATCGGGAATTATCGAAACGATCGCTTCAAAAAAACAATGCTACTTAAACGCTTGAAGTACAATGCCGTCGTTTTGCAATCATAAATAACGTTGTGTTTTGCATAATGTGGTATGACAATTATTTTTATGAACAAATAAAACATAAGTTACGATCGATTTATTTAATGTTAAAGGAACATTGCGATGACGTATCATTAAGAAGCTAAAAGCTGTCTGTGCTCTTCTTCAGAGGTCAGCGAAACATACTAACGAATAAGCGAATTTAAACGGTGTGTAAATAAGTATTGTAAGAAGCCTACCCATTAAGTTTTCCTCTTCAACCACTCTCAAATACCACGTCAATGTAATTTGAACTAAGAGACGAGTCTTTGTGTAGACTCCGGTAATTGGTCAACAGTAAATCTATGACCCATATCCTGCATCGCAGCTACACTCCGTCATTTGAAATAGTGTACAATTGTTTCTGCAAACATATCACATTCAAACGTTACAAACGAATATTATTTCGTGTATTGTGCAGCTGTATGAGTTACAACAATTGAGTAATAATTACATTTAAGTTTAGTTATGTTAATTTTAATAATGATAGGTGGTTGCCAAGTGAGTAGTCGCCGGAAATCATCAATCTCTGCCAACAAATACATTTTTTTTTTATGTCCCAATGCTACCTGCATTGTTCTTCTTTGTTAAGCATCTAAATAAGACCGAATTTCCACCGAAAGTAGGGTTAACGCAGCGTCGTACAGAGCGATACAATTAGCCGATACGACGTAGCAATTATGACACGCTCGTATCGAATACTCGTGGTGTAATAATTGAAACGGCGACCGCCGCCGGGCGCCGCCGCGGCCGCGTCGCACGACGGCCGCGTCGCACGACGGCCGCGTCGCACGACGGCCGCGGCCGGTGCGCGGGGCGTCGGACCAGTCCGCGGTCCGTCCATATTGTTGTTGAACGTTAATACACGTCCATGATAACCACTGTAGCCGCGCTTCTGTGGAACGTGCTGAATTACCATTTTATATAGAAAAAAATGTTACCTAACTGAATGATGGATTATTTTTAATGTGTGCATGATTTTAAAGCCAATCAAGTAATCTCCGTGAAGATAAAGTCGCAGGATTATTCTTGTCGAGACATTTATTATAGTTTTTTTCTCAAGTTTGCATAGGTAAATACCATGTATCCAGATCATATTAAAATGCTTCTCCGAAAAATAATTAAGTTATATATTTATTATTTAAAATATATGATAAACCGATGTAACTTGTCAATGCTGGCGCGTTCGTTGCTTATATTGTTGATCGGCAACACATATCAGTGGGTATTACTACATCTTAACCAGGCCACCGTACATTTATTAAATTGTTCCAGTGAATTAAAACATGTGGGTGTTGACTTTAGACGTTTATTAACGTCTAGCAGCCTATACTGTCGCAGAAAATAAGTTAAATTGATCATACAAATTTGCCTATTCGACCACATCTGGCTAAGACAACCCGAAGCAGACGTCGATGAAGCACTATATACAAAATTAAACTCACGATTATTTTTGTCCAGAACCCCTTGAATATGTCAGCACTGTGAACGTCCCACAGAATTAGGTCGCATTGCCACCCTACACATGGGCCAGCTCCTCTCAAAGGGCTATAATGGCCCTGTAATAGTACGATACAGGCCGAAACGCGTGTAAGGCCCGGCCTGAGCACTGCCCCTAATTAGAGACGCAGACGTTCAGTTTTCATTATGTATTCCGATACACCCGCCCGCCTAGAATTCCCCAGTACGCTTTATTGCCGGCTAATTGTATATTGAACGCCATTATGTAAAGTTGTTATTTTCGCGTTAACAATTGAAACGAGTTAGGTTAATTCGTACACGACCACACGCCCACCTCCCTTGTCGTATTTCCAAACTGTACTCTGGTAATGAGGAAATAGGGATAGACAGAAAGATGTTAAATCGCTTCTTATATAAGCAAGTTTATTTTCAAGACACCTCTTTGACGCAAAGTTAATGAATTGGAGGTTTAAATTTTTCGTGTCATTTATGTTTGTCTATAAGAATAAATTTCCTTCGTTGGTGACAGGTGACGGATTCATCAGAAAATTCAGGTGCTTCTAGCAGCTAATACTCTAAGGTAGGACGTAAACGTGACGTGGGAGTTTACCACACATCTCTGCTTACCTCTTAAAATATAGACGTTAGGTTACTTCATCAAGTCATGGTTCCATTTTACCTGTACATACAAAACTATTAAATGGAGACTTTATTACTAACCAACTGTATGATGCTCAGAATAGAGAAACATTCCATGAATTCGGCGGCACTCATGACGGCGTGTCAGCTCTCCGCGGCCCGGCGACCTTGTTGGACCATCGGCGAATCTTCCCGATAGCAAACACTTGTACTGATAACAAATGATACGGTGTTAAGATAATTCGCGTCAATGTTTGTCTGGTCATATGGATACTGTATGCTAATAAATTATCAAGTCACATGGAGCCAGCGTAGGACACCTTCTGACTGGGTGGAGCGTTGATGTACACTGTAGCTGGCAATGTTTGAGTACGAAGAGCTGAAGAGTTGGAGAGCCGAGAGCTGAGAGCTGACAGAAGAGTAGGAAAGGTCTATATACAGCTGTGAACGAGAACAGGCTGATGATGATCATGAAGGAGACGGATTATTTCGTCTCAAATGTAGTTATAATAATATTTTGGAATAACAAATCCATACACGCCCATTCCAATCCACTTTAGCTGAGTCGGTGCTATGGTAATCAGAGTCGTATACAAACTACCTACATAATATAAATATTTTTTTGGGGTGCACGATAGGAGCCTCCCCGAGTGGCGACTGTGTCTGATCAAGGACGAACACGCACTGCCCGGCGCACCCTGGACATAGCGACTAATCCTATCACCACGATAGCTGATCGCCCATGATCAGATGTTGACTCGACAAAGAAGAAGAAGATAAAGAATTTTAAATGCGTATTCACGTAATTTGATCATTTTAGACTCGGAGAAAGTATCTAATATGTTAATATTCGAAATAATGAGATTCTCTCAATACACAAATATCTGTCCTGCGGTGGAACTGACCCCACGAAAAGTGGCCGACACTGGCCAAATAAGGATCGGCAAACTTCACAGACCTTCGAGATCATTACAGAAAACTCCTGGGTCTCCCTACCATATTTTCTTCCTCTGTTACAAATGGAATTTAATTAAAAAATGCACATAGTTTACTGCTGTTGACTAAGGACTGTAGGAATCAGACAACTGGCACAATTAGGGAACAGACCAAAATATTGAGTAACACGACAAGTGAAACGAACGGCCAGTTCGCGATAAGGACACTTATCGCGTCGAACGTTCGTCAAATCAATCAGCTGTCGCCGCGGACGTCGGCGCGTCGTCGCACAAATCAGTCGCCGCATCGGAGGTGATAACATGTGATAATGTATACCTATATTTTAATATAACATGAAATATGTAGATAATAAAAGTTTCCGCCGCGGGAACTCACGAAGCAGGACCTCGTATAGTTAGGTCGGAAACTAGTCGGGCCATCCCGAAGAAACATGCGTGAGTCTAGCCGGCTTGATACTCAATTATAGATCATGAAATATGATGATGGTATAATGTGTGTCACATTGTGACAATTGACAAGACACGTAGAGAATGCGAATCTTGAAGATGGAGAGGTAGACCAAGGCTCATCTATCCTGACCGACTAGATCGGACGCCGAGTGGCGGGGAAACCAGAAATTTTGGAAATCGGAGTGTGCCTATGATTAGCGTCACAAATGTAGGAGAATTGAGTCTGGTTTTTAAAAATGTAATATGTAATAATGTAATACCTAATAACGATTAAAAAAAAAAAATTTTAATTACGATTAATTAGTTTTACCAGACACCTACATTATCTTATTCAACAAGTCATATTGTTCGTTTGCATTATCTTGTAGTAGATTTCCAATTCAACGTCAATTTGAGGAACAAATAAAGTTGTATCGCATCGGTTGTAACGAAACGAATGGCGTTAATTTTAAGTTTTCCTGTTCATCAAACATGCCCACGCCGCCGTCCGGGCCGCAACGAAACAGCGCCCATGCCAATTCATTAAAACTTCGCCAGTGATAGGCCGAGGGCTGCTTCGGCCGCTACACTAACGGCGCGACAACGAGCCAACTTAGATTGAACGGGCGAACGGCGGGCGCGCTCCTCGCCGCCAGCGCCGCGGCGACCTCGCGACGGAACTCATTTTTACACACTTACTCCACTTTTATTCTGGCGAAATTGGAGAAAGTGTTGCTTCTATAAAGTTCCATATCACATATTTCTTTTACAATTTTATTGTCAATGAGCACGCTGTTTGTTCAATAAGTACCTACATAATACAAGAACAAATCAAATCAGAAGATTATTTACCTACATTTTATTTCTGAAAACAAAATTAATGAACTCTAATAGAAACGACAGCATTCTCAGAATCACCGAAGCTATTTTATTTATTACCTAGAAAAAAAATTAAAGGTTAACCTGGCGATAATACCAATTGATTAAGAAATGTTTCAACTTCACCACTGCACTTTGCTTCACAAACGGAACACTAACGCCATCTAGTGAGAAGATGCAGAATGACGTTCAAATAATAAGAAATAAAAAAAAACGATAGTTCCAAAATTTTATTCAAATTAATCATGCAAATTAACAAAATGGCATTCTTGGCAACAAGTTTTTAGTTCAGAAGAGAACATACGACATAAGCTTTCGCCAGTCAAGTCAACTCTATCGAAGTTCAAAAAGGTCGAACCCGGCAATCTTAGTATCCATCGTACAGACAATTACTTACATATTACCTGTACAATTAGCACTGGAAACAAGATAGAAAAGTTCGTGTAATATACCTAAACACAAAAGTCAGTACATTGTACTTACATCATTTTAAATTCACAAAAAAATCAATTACCGTAAATATAGAATTGTAATTTGAAATAAAAAATTATGTACTACGCTTACAAGAAATCATGTTGTTATTTATATTTTAAAGCCCACTTGAAAAAGTCACCATCATTTAAATTCAATATATCGCCAGACCACTTTGACACATGTAGCTCCATCTATTGAGAAAATGTAACACTTACGGAACAAAGTAATTATTTTATTTGTACTGACTATTCTTCAATTTCTGCCTATTGTTCTACAAGAAGATACGATTTTTAAACCAGTAAAACAATTAGCAGGAAGCAGTCAAAGCAAACGTCATAAGGTACAAATGAAGTAAAAAATATAGACTCGTATTGAAATATTAAATTGAAATCACGATATAACACAACTTCGGAAAATACTCCGCCAGTAGATAATAACTAGGAATGGACATTTAATTTTCATGTATCAGTACAGGTAATACTACATGTTTTATGATTCTATAAAACTGAAACTATCTAAAAACAAAGTGAAAGCAACTTGCCAAAATCAAATATTGTTTTGATTAACAGCAACGTATCGAATTATTACAATCGTTACAATTGAAAATTTCGTTTTTATGAATAGGGGTTACCTTAAAGCCTTCAAAGGGGTTACCTTAAAGCGCATTAAAAACAGTATGATGCGATAATCTTTCTGAAACTAGCACTAGCTCAGTAGCAGAAAACGTGCGTAAGAACACAAAAAAAATATAAAAACGTCCAGGCGATCTTGAATGTCCGATGGTCAGCGGGCTCATGTTGTTTTTATTTATCATGTTTAATTAAGCGAATCGTGGCCCATGCCCATTGTCCGACTTACCTGCTCGACGATTTAAATCTCTTCGCCGACCGGTTACAGCCCTGTCATCCGCCTTCTTATTGCTTTATTCCTAATAATTTATTTATTCCTCAATATAGCACAAACAACGAAGTCGAACGACAAAGCAACCTTCTTAGTAAAAAAAAAATATATCAAATATCAACCACGAATACACAAGTTAGCACTTTAAAAAACTATTTTGGAAAATGTCAAAGTGTCATTGCGCGGCAAACTGTTTAATATTTTGTTACGAACAGTTAAAGTTTGTCGCTAACAATGTGTATAAACACGCTCGTATACAAGACAGGTACATTAGTTGTATGTTTAACGGAAGTCGAAATCATACCGTTCGATTTTCGAAATTCGCATGAGCGCGCGGTTTTCGCGGAATGCGCCACGCGTACAAAACATGCGACGCGTCTCGCGCGTCTGCTGTCATTGCGATCCGTCAAGCGCCGGGGGCGGACCCGAGGGACGGGCCTCGAATAACTTCGGTTAACTTCGGCTCACTGTACGCGCGACAAGGTAACCTGAGTCACAATCGAGTTTAACGTTCATTTCAATTCAGATTAAATTTGCATTTGTGCCTTAATACGGAAAGGTAAGTGATTTTATTATAGTATACTATACGCTCTACCTAATTATTTATCTACATTTCATCTAAATAGTAATGTCGTCGTTTTTCGAAACATTAAGAGTTGTTGACAAACCGTCTGTACTTTGTAACTATTCGAATGATAATTAGTTAAACAAACAGATCATTAGACAGACAAAAAATCATAGATCTAGACTTACAAAAGACAACGCATCATAAGATAAGTTGAGAGTAAAGTTTGCTTATTTTGCAAACATAACCTCAAAGTACTAAGGATATATACGGTTTACTGCGGCGGATAATAGATGGCGCTAGTGATGGGGGCGGAGCTTGCTAACTGCCACACTGGACGTATGTCATTGCAATAATTGAAGAGTTTGCTTTTAAATTTGCTTTTGTTAAAATCAGACTTGGTAATTTGTTTTTCATTTATTAAATACATATGCAATAATAGTTACTCTAAAGTAGTTTTCCACTGTAGTTTTCAATACATAACGTTTTTAATAATAGTATAAACAGTGTAAGTATTTCAAGCTACCTTCATTTTTCAATTAATAGAGTTTTACATTGAGTTTAATCATGAGCTCAGACACACATCTATTAAATTCTTCGTCATCTAGTCGACAGCTGATCGTTAGTGATCAGCCATCGTGGTGAAAGGATTAGTCGCAAAGTCCAGGGTGCGTCGGGCAGTGTAGTTATGTCCATACTCATTGTTAGACATTCACCCTTATTTATTACGATACCTTATGTTCAGCAAATATCAACACTAAAATTGTAGTTATGTGATTAATTGAAAGCAAAAACCCAGGCGAGTGGTAATCCATAAAAACATTACTAATCTAAACACAGTTACTTATTCATTGTCTGTATTTTCTCTCTTCTATAAATAAAAAAATTCTGAACCATCAATATTTTAATTTCTGACAATCTTACATACCTATGTCTATACCTACCTTCTACACATAAAGCGAATTATAATGAATTCATTTAAGTAAAACTTCATATGTCAATATGTACCGCAATTTATTAAAAATAACATTTTGATTCTCTTTCATTTAAACAATAACATTTTTCATTATGAAGACCAGAGGGCGATAGCGCCTACTAGTGAAGGCGTACGTCAATTTAGTTTAGTCGTGTGTGTGTTTGTTAGTTGACCGAGACAAGCTGATGATAACGATGATGATGATGATGATATTATTAAATAAAGTTAGGAAACCTTCGGGCACCAAGTTTAGATATATTGCAACTATTTCATCGCGAAATACATTTACAAGCTCAAGCCACCCAGATTGTAGACAGACTCAAAACATATCACAATATTGCAGTTACTGCAATCTTGACAGTAGCTTTAAACCATAATGGAGGTCCTCTCAGATATAGACAGTGTGGATCGGTGGTCGTAAGAATGAATGGTTCAGACACCAGGCTCAGTCCAGCCGAGTGCATAAGCCTATGCTTATTGAGCTTTTATCTAAAGTAGATTTAAGGTTCAACCTCTAAAGACACTGTGACACGACCGCACCCTGCCCTGTGACATGCAGCCAATGTCACTTTCAGATCATTGTACAGGGGTTGACGAACCTGACCACATTGCCGGGGTAATGGGTTCGTTTCCTACACGAGTCAAACATGTGTGAAATGAGCAGGTGTATGTTTGTTCTGTCTGCGCGTCTAATATTCTCTATTTTTTGAGAGAGAAAAGTTCGTAATGTATTGTATGTGTGGAGGCTGCCAGCGCGTGGCCAGCGTGGCAGACTACGGCCTGAACCCTCTCATAGTGCGAGGAGACCCACGTGCCAGCAGTGAACCGACAAAAGGGTGGAAAAAGTGTCTATTTGAAATTCGTCAACTGTTCAGTTTGAGCTCAAATACGGTGGTCGCGTGAGCAGTCCCGTTATATTATTTACAATCGTCGACTGAAGTCACCAACCCTCAGTCGTTAAAATTACTAAACGGCTTAGTTCTTAATGACAGTGTACACCATTGTTGGTTTAAAACTTTGAGGTTACTGCAAAACAAAACAAATGTAAACGAGACAATAATTAAGTTCGTATAAAATATTTACGTATCAAAGTTCATTGCCCTTAAAGTTTTCGAAGCGTCTGGAAGGTGCTCGAAACCGTCAACTTGAATCTTGATCAAATATTATCGGCTCCAAATTAACTCAGCGTGGCGCCGAATCTTACTCATTTACGTGTGGCACATAAATGTAATATATTATATGAACGTTTGTGATATAAATACGAAAGTATGAAATATGTTTTTAAAACAAGAAATTCAAATAAAAGTATTATAACTGCGTTCTTTATTTGACGTTCCGTTGTAAACATTGATGATCTTTATTTAAGCGCCACACGAGGAATATTTTGCTAGTAGGTAATTCTATAAAAAATACATACTTACCTACATTTCAATATTGTCATTAAACTACTGCCTAGGGTAACCTTATACAATTTAATGACTATTTTACTCCATATAGATCAACTGAGAGTAGTCATACGCAGCTATTAACGTCTTTAATCCTGCTCCCAGCATCTCGACAGATTCAGAAAAGAACTATTAGAGAGGTCAATCCAGTTTGTATGACCACATTGACATATAACTTGGCTGAGGTTGCATTTTACGTCTCCACGTTTGATTTATCACAGGAATAAACGTATTCTTAATTTGACTATGAATAATTTCTATCGCTGCACCGGCCACTTGGCTTCAGCATCAGAGCGTCCTCCATCGAATGTAGAAGCGTGTATATTCAGTTATTACAAGATCTTAATAAGATCTTTAATCGGTACGCAATAATAAGTAATATCAGGATATATCCTAGTCAAAACTAATCACAGTCCGATTGGTACCGCAGCCAGACACAGACACTTTGGTATAGGAATACCAAACCTCGAGGATACAGACGGTCGACTCTAGTATGCGCGTAAATCGGCAACCGTCTCTACCTACATCTAAATATATATCATTGTTGCAATAACAATCGCCTCAGTTATAAATAGCCGCATAGCAGTACCGCCGGCCAAACGGTACCCAGCTCTGGTTTCTCCCAGCGACGAAAGCTAGCTTTCTCTATGATGTATAATAAAATATTGTGGTATAAGTGATATATATACTCTATTGAAGAAATCATTGTAATATTGTCATATCACGAAATATCTTTTGCTCGATTCGCTGAATGTGCTCCAACTGTCGAACTGTAGTGAATAATCATGAATATTCATAGCTCACTATCAAGCAGTCCGTCAATATTCTTAGGTTAACTTTAATATTGGACAAATATCCGTGGCTAGTAACAATATGACGAAATTGTTACATAATATATTGCCATTCAAATAATATTTTATATAATAAATATATATGTAACTTAAACTAACGCATTAGCTTAACCTGTAATGTTACTTGTAAGTGAGAATACAAAAAATAAATTAATAAACTGTATATTTATTGAGCATCCGGGTGATGAACGCAGAAAAAGTTTTAGAAGATCTTATTGTTCAACAATGGAACCTGAAACGATTCGGTTATCTTTATTCGCAATACGGATGCCATCCATGGGTACTTCAAGGGTGTAATCCGGCAGAAGAGTATAGTACCTACACTCCAACGTCTACCAGCTAGTTTCAAGGCCCAGTATGGAATAGGTGGTGAGCATATTGCCATAAACCGGACACCCATTCAGACCTCGAGCTCTCAATACAAAAGCTCTAATTTATAAATATCCAATAGCGCCCAATCGGGTTTGAACCTGGCACTGAATCGGCAGTCGCTCTTGCAACCAACAAGTTAAACGCGACAATCAATACTTCAGAAATGCGACAAAATGTCCTACCGAGAAATACGGTCTTGCTCGCATGGACATTGTTTACTCATCCATAAGAAACGGTAATGCACTTAGCGATCATGAAGTCCCGCCGGCCTACGGTGAGCGCGAGGTCCGGTGACAGATTTACGGCACGCGTGTCTCGGCGCAGCCTCCCGGCCTCGCCGACATTCTCGGTGACGCCGGCGTTCCGTCCAAATCCTACGGTCACAAACAAAGACAATACACGCGGGAAGCTGTACATATAGTTGTACGCTACAGTTGTATCTATAGGTGTTTCTGTGCACTAGTTCCTGGGCGCGTTAAATTAATACTTGTTGGGCCCGTTATGTTGGTTCAGTAGTGAGTGAATCTGACTGCTGAGCTGAACAATTTATAAAATTATTATAACACGCGATACATTTTTAATATTTTCATAATATATAATATGTGTTATCACCTGGCTGAATAAG
>DWEI01003093.1:0-13275 GCA_018245875.1 Mysoria ambigua | reverse complement strand
GCAGTCGTCAAGTAAACGATCAGAGATATAACGTACATGGGGAATGTTAAGCTAATTAGCAGTTATTTTGATAGATTTCTTTTACATTGTAAGGTCTGTGTAACTATGTTTGTGTCTCATAAATACGTAGTAAAAATCGGAAAGTAGAGATGTATTAAAAATCGCTGTAGTAATAATCGGAAAGTAGAGATGTATTAGATTATTTTAATAAGATATAAAGAGAATTTTCGAAAAGGAGAATGAGGGGTCTAACTGGTAGTCGACTTTCAACAATTTAAGTAGACATGAAAACGAAATTTAAATATACGAGTGAAAAATTCAAAGAAATCATTGTACACACTCTATTTAAGATTTTTCCTTTTGTTGAGAGAAGTGAATATTTGGCATAACCGCCAGTTAAGTAACCTTACAATGCTAATTTAGTGCTTACTGCTATTTTATAATAACATGGAAAACAGATGCATTTATCTATTGATATGTAAACATTTAACAAGTATGTCCTTTCAAGGTGTCCTTCACCCATTAAATCGAAAACTTTCTGCACACTTTAGAGTTAAAAAGGATATTCTCCAAAATATGTGAAGTCTATAAACTAATAACAATTATTATTATTCCCATCAAGTACTATAGAAAGCTCAAAGTTATTACAAGTTCACATTATATACACCGTAACCACGAAAGCCTAAACTTATGATCTGACTCGTGGAAATATCCGGGTGACCTCCACGAGGCCTTGCCCACTCGGACACTTTCTATCAGTCCAACTTACACAGCGTTTACCGACAACGAATTAAAACAAAGGTTACACAGTCAAAACTAGACTCGATTATTAGCGTTGCCCAAATATTACAATAAATTACAATTTTATTGCCGCGAATTAAACGCAAAAAACAAAAAACACATTACAAAATAATTCGTCAAGTCTCAGTAACACAGCGAACATTATTACTTCACGATTTGCATAACGTCGGGCGAAAAAAATAATTTAATCGGAGTGAACGTGGCAAATAAATCGAACCAATCGATCAATTTTTTTATTATCTACTTCGAGTATTAGACGACATTCTAATAATGTTCCATACAGGCGAGAACGGATAGGTTTAAATAATTAAAGCACACGTGTAGGGAAAGATATTTAATCATTGGACACAGCGAGAAAAATTCGTCATTGAGAATGCCTTTTTTTAAAACATACATATGTACCATCATATGATTATTTCTTATAACATACTTGTTATTTTTGTTATTGTATACTTATATTATTCTTGTTATCTCTTTAATATGTCAATAATACGACGGCTATACTATGGAATTGTGTAAGAAATGTAAATTTTTCGTAACACAGATAATCTGATAAACTAACGAACACTTCAATTATAGATCACCAGTACAAACTTACTATCATTACGTTACGTTCACGCTTTGCCCCTTATGGGGTAGGCAGAAACCACTCAGTGTCATATATGATTATCATAACAAATTAATCTTCTAGCCGGGCAAATGCAAAATATATACATAGAATTATACAAGAAATTACAATTTGCGTAACAAGTGTAACCAAGTCGACCAGAGCGAACTCAAGTTACAGGACGTGACCGATGGTCGTGTATGGTTAAATCGGATAGGGCATAGTCAGCATTATACTCGTATTGTAACGCAAGCGAATGCGGTCCGACCAGTCAGCGTATTCTGTTACCCGCTTCCTACCGGCCGTATGTCACAACGGCCGCCGTATATCGAAACTGAAGCTAATCTTAACGTCGTTATGAAACTACGAGTATGTTTATATGCCGCATGTAATTTCGCGTGAAAAAAACGTTACTTTATAAAACGTCACTTCACGCCTGTAATCCCCGAAGGGGTAGGCAGAGGAATGTGGAACATTCCCACGATTCACCGGTTACGTTTACGTCGCACTATGTATGTCCCACATTACTTTATAGATTCTCCATTGTTATGTTTCCCGAAATGTATGTGGCGGTTTTTGTACGTTAAGATTGTTTGTTAGATTCATTAAATTCACAATTAATTCGTGCATGTACGCTGTAATATTTTTACATATTTTTTATTTTATCCGTTAAATAGCTTTTATACTTATTTTTATTCAAATTTTTAATATAGTATTGACAGTAACTAACAAAAAGGAAATCGTTGAATTCATAAAATAATTCGACTACGTTTGTGAGTGCCTCGTATGTCTAGTGAGTGCAACTGCTTATCAAAAGGTCCTGAGCTTCAATCCCAAGTCAAGATCTATTATATTTTTCTAACTTACATTTTCTAGCTGTGGGTAGGTGTTTGGAACTACGTATTTATGGAACTATACTCAGCCTGTATTCCATAAAGGGACATAAACGTAACTGGTGAAACGATTAACGCTACATCTTATCACAATGTTTCCCACGTTCAAGTGGTATTCTTACAAAATAAAATATCTGTTTATTTACATTTATTAGCATCATTATCTATCACTCAAGGTTTGGTGAAGATAAGAATATTCTACTGAAATCTTAAGGTATATACTATCAAACCCACGAACTGACTACAAGATTGTTTTCATTATAACAAAATAATTATCATCTTACAACCACAAAATTTTTTAAAGTAACGTTACCTGACATCTATACATTCCATGCACATTTCGGCCCGACCGGATGCGGTTGGGGCCGGTCTCCTTCGAGTACCAGTTTTTGACAGTCTCACACATTGATCATGGCTACGAATATACATAACACCAGATCTCGTACCATACCAATGAATTATTCTCATAAATGCAAGTCAGTAATATTATATATGCAGTTTTTATGTTCGCCTTAAATTTAATACGTAGTTATACTTATACTGCCACAGGTTGTAACCGATTCATACCTAACGGTAACTTTGTATGTTTAGTTAAATTGCCGGAGTTAGAGTATCTGTTAAAATTTATAAAAAAAACTTGTTGGTAAGCATTGTTTTATAATCGTAATAATTTAATGATTATGTATCTGTGTTGGGTCGAAAAAATAATACATCTGCCGATTTCATATCGCGACACCGAGGTGTAGTGAGAAGCGACTAAGCTGGGCGGTAGCTGATCGCTGTATAACGCAGTCTACGGAGATACCTTGGCCACTTGCGAGCAGAAACGAAGGCGGTGCGAGGAGTCTTGCTTTGCGATTTTTTTTATAATATGAGAGTAACAGACGAGCATGCAGTCCACCTGATGGTAAGTGGCTACTGCCGCGCATGGACATTTGTAATCAACCCCAGATAGAATTAGATTCCTATCTCAGGTCGACCTGATCAGCTAGAGGCGCATCTGTATGCGTCTCTACCTCTGAGGACTAAGCTGGAATGCCCCAAAAAGGTATGTCTTCCATCAAACCAGAACACAGCAGCGCTTAAAACTGCTGTTATAATGTAGAAATAGGGTTCTACCACCTTTAAACATCTACGGTCTACGTCCTATCATGGGAAACATCCGGGGCTTATCTAGGGGATCCTAGCCTAGCATATCTATCGTGGGTACTATGAGTAAAAACCTGTTTATCAAATAAGCATTTCCTGGCTGGTAGAGGAGTCAAGTCTTCGAAACTGATAAGCGTGTGTGAAGAAAGTGATTACTGTAGAAAAAGCGCGACAGGTCTCTCTGGATAGACCACTGTCTACCCTGTAAGGGACCTACCCTGATATTATGTATGTGTATTCTAGCATTCAAATTTAAACCTGATAGTATTTTTCAAAACTAGTCCAGATATTGAGACACAGTAGAAACAGATTAAGCGTACGTATTAGAAATTACCATTAGGCAATATCCATAAATTATAGACAGTAAATTATATGCGCGACAATTTCTCAACTCCACTGTAGACCTTCAATGATAAAGAACGTGATTTTTCAAAGTGTAATGAGTTTCGAAAATCTCAATGCTAAGTAAGGTCAACAAAATGAATTCTACGACCTCCTGTTTTAAACAACGCGAGGTCGTTAACTGCATAACTGTACCGATTACATTCGTTATTTTATTAGTTTAATACAGTTCGCAAGAATGTATTAAGATACGGTGATTACTGTTTTGAATCAGAATAGCTGGAATAAAAGAATTATGGGATTACAAAAGGCTAAGTGATCACGTGGTGGTCATGCTAAATAAATAAAAGCTAATATCGCAAATATGTGGTGAGTCTATTGCTATATACCGGGCTTATATTCCGACTTCGAGCCACTACTAGGAAATCTTAGAATAATTCGATACTGCCCGACACGGGAATTTAACCCAGGACCTCTCGAAATAAAAAAACAAAAATTTCATATATAGTGTAATCAGTAATCCAGTTACGATCACATACTGAGATATCAACAAATGAGTATACGAAGTCCTCTTTAATTATTTCCAAAATCTTTTCATTTTTTACACATTTTGTGGAAAGATTCTGTTGACCTAGATACATCTAACTTGTTACCGCAAGGAAGCAATACGCGTGTTTTACATAAATTTCACGTTAAATATAAACCATGGTTTAAAAAAAAATAGTCAGCATCGATCAACAAAAAATGCCCTTAAGCGTCGCCAGCACCGCCAACAACAGCATCGGAAGTTTCCTAAGCGTTATCCAACTTAGATAACCGAGCAGCGATTAGTTCAGCTGAAAATGCAATAGGACACGTCGCTGACACAGATCGATCAGGGCGAGGACTGTGGCAAAAAGTCACGACAACCCCAGGAACGCCTTCATCATCGTCATCAGCCTATAGCTGTCCACGCTTGAACACAGGCCTCCCGTAAAGCGTGCCACGTGGCTCGGTCCTTCGCTTCCCTCGTCCGATCGCCTTCGACCATTCCAAACAGAAGACCGTTTCGGAGTCTTTCCCAACAGCATGACTAAATGGGGCCGTTTCACAAAAATCTTATAAATGCTCCCATTGCACTATACATCTCTGATTCGGTTACACAAATGCAATTTCAGTGTCCGTAGGTACTTACAGTTTCGTGTCGCGCCAACACAGGCCGTGTCAAGGTCAATGTGACAAGCGGAATTGACTTACAATGTAACAATTGTTACGTAAACGTAACAAGTATAACATCACGCCAGTGATCTCTGAGAGGTAGGTAGAGAAGTGTAATACGCTCCCACATTTCTCCAGTTACGTTTACGTCCCACTACGGAATAAGTGGTGAGTCTATTGCCATACGCCGGGCGGTTATTTGAGAATCTGAATTAGAAAACTCTAATAATTCCCGAGCCGGGATTTGAACGCGGGGCTTCCCGTTCCCGATCGCAACCAACACGACCAGCGAGGCGGTTGTTGCGTAATTGAGCAAGCTAATGAGAAAGTTTCAATCCGGGAAGCCAACCAGAAACCCGACCGTCTAATTAACCGCCCACGTGGAAAAGCGAACGGTTTTAAGTAACCATCTTATAAAAACCGTAATTAAGCGTGATAACGCGGAGCCAAAAATGTCTATATTAAGTTCCGTATTCTATATAGCTATATTAAACTCGTATCATGCCTGTATTCTCCCAAGGGGTGTGGAGTGGAGGGTAGAACATCAGTTACATGCGGTCTACGTCCGAAAGCCTTAATTAAGTAGTGAGAATATTCGAGAATATTCCAGACACGAATTCCTACTTTGAGCTACTGCTAGTCCTAGTTTTAAACCTACTGATAGCATATTAATTCCAAGTTTAAAAAAACCCAGTAGAAACACATCCGGGAATCGAACCCAAGACATATAAATCAGCAGTAGCCGCAAAACTGATTGCAACAACTCGATCAACAAGGTAACCCATAGTGCAATGATACAATTTACCGTCAGCATCATCAAAAATTCCATGACAACATTCAAAAAAGCAAAACAGGTTTCCCTCAAATTTCAATAATTGGTAATTAATTCGTACAGAACTCATTTCGATTGTCCGTAAACTGTCACACGAAATATTCCGAATCGTTTTGAAATATTCCAACCTTGAAGAAGAATGTGCTCAAGAAAGTTCACAAGAAAAAAATATATCGTCATTACAAATAAAATTATATTGTCGAAACATGTAAAACACACATTCATTGCCATACGTTAATATATTTAAAGTATTCGATTACTTTATGTTACTGTAAACTTTGTAAGGAATTTTTATGAATCTAGATCATAAAATTTTATTTTCGACATAAAATAATAATTTCACATATTATATGATTATTTTCGATAAATTCGATAAACCTTACGTAAACATTTTTATTCTTTCAATTTATTCATAACCCTTGTTTTATATTTATTTCTCCTTCAAATTTTTATCAAATAAAGCATAGCAATATGTGAACCACACTCCAATTTCCGCATTTACGAGTCATAATCTATATCACTTGCTGTTACGGTGAAAGAAAACATCGTGAGGAAACTTGCACACCTCGAGTTTAGAAAAAAAAAATTGTTCTCTAAGGTGTGTGAAGTCTGCCAACCCGCACTTCGCCAGCGTGGCGGACTACGGTCTTAACCCTCTCATTCTAAGAAGAGACCCATGTTCCAGCAGTGGAACGATAGAAGGGTTGATATCATATCATCATTCATAATCTAATACGTATAATATTAACCTAAACTTTACTTTAACACGTTAAGCGATACAGTTACTTCATTAACAAACAACTTACATCATCAACAGCTCTTAAGTTGAATAAAAGCTTTTAACAAAATTACTAGAGCTTGCGCGTTGTTACCCGCACACACAAACACTGGTACAAAACGGTTACTCAATATTTCCTCAGAAGACCGGGAACGCTTGGGAAATTTTTTACACAATGGTCACTGATACAATGACTGACCGTACTTAATTTGCGATTTGCAATCGCGAAGGAACTCGCAAGAGTGCTTCGTCTAACATCCGATAAATTATTGTATCACAACATAAATATTACCAGCGGTGGGTGGTAATCGAAAGGTTTATTATTATTACAATATAGCGAGAGCGAGGTATTCTAACCGTCTATCCGTGCCGGGGCAGAACAAGAATACATTAACCACCTCGGTCCCAGGATACAGGGATTCGTTAGAGGTGACTAAGTCAATCGCTAGCATATCGCGGCATGACGGGGTCATTATATTATATTTTCACCTGTTTTTTTGTGTTTATATTAAGGTAATTTAGTAACGAAAAATACCTATCTCAAAATTTCATGATCACCTGGGTTGATTGGTAGAACTTGACAATAGGCATTAAGTCCTCCCTTTGATAACGGCAATAATGAATGAATAAATAAATAAATGTTTATTATAAGCATCTGCCATTGCAATATTCTCGTAAGTACACATCAGTACTTTGAAATGTGACGAATTGTGAATATTTATTTCATTTGATATTAAACCTGTCATAATTCAAACGGTCGGTAAATAATATTCGTATTAAAATAATACCGATAATAAAATAATATTCGTATTAAACCAATATTCGTGATTGAATACCCGACGCTCGGTTTACGAGATAAAGTCGTCCATTTACCGGTGGGCTGCCTAATGCCTACAATAATAAATCATAGCAGAACGATCTTATTTTAGTAATTGATTGCACGAGCCTAAGTAATTCTAACTATTTTGTACCGATACCCATATAATTCTCGAACGATTATTGTTAATTTACTTCTTGTTTATTGGAGATTTGTTTGCATAACAATATTTTATGTCTTGCTCAGTGTGCGTGAAGTCGTTAACTCATCCAGCGTATTACTGTCAGCTAAGGGTGAAGGATACAGTATGTGACGCTGGCCAAGTACGAATTGGTAGATTTCACGTACATTAAAAAAAATTAAGGAGTACACAAAAGGTTCAGGCTGCCTCGTCAAGTTTTCAATCGTACGAACATCAAGTCAAATTGAATATTTAAAACCTACATAACTGTATGTAAAAAGGGTTGTGAGCGTGACTTGTCACTAGGAACTGTAAAAAGATTTAACTTTAAAGTTAAAGGAAATGTAAATAGATAATTTCTTAAAACCCGGCCAGGGTTCTAAGAAATTAGACAACCACTTCTTGAAAAGTTGTTGAAAAATAATCAAAATTTAAGACCGGTCGTTGTCATTTTTTTAACCTGATTACTTAAGCCCATCATATAATGATATGACTATAAACTGTTTCATTGCAAATAACAAAAGATAAGGTCGTTATAGACGCAGCTAAAATATCCACGGACGGTAGCTACGCTATAATATACATCTTTACCGTCGTAATCTGCTCATAATGAGTCTCGCTACACGTAGATATTCCTTGCTATATATTTTCGCATATTTTACCAACATAAGAGATATATTATTATTACGGGTATACTCACTAGATCGTTATACTTGAAAATAAATATGTATATGATCATTGGCATTCCTAATATTTATATTATAGTCTATGGCGTCCTACATGGATAATAATAAGCACTTGAGTCTTGCATTAATGTAAATAGGTTTCGCCCTGTAGCTGCAGAATGGCTGCGGAAAACAATATTAATGACGGTCAATTCACAAGACATCATACGACGAGTATATTGGTACTGAGTAGAAATGATTTACATTTGAATAATTTAATTTGATACGAACGTCGAATATTCACTGTAACTTCAGATATATACGAGTAAATTAAATTGAAATTTCCTTTTTGTGAAGCTTATAAGATATGCAAAACAATTAGCAATATAAAATCGACGTAAAGATAATTCGAAAATGACACAGAACACCGTTTTTAATACTCGTAATATTAATCGTAAATTACTGCATATTACTGTGTTATGTAAATATTTTATTCGGCGGGCTATTGCAAACATTGTTAACACTGAGATTACAGCTTCAATTGAAAGTATAATATATTGTAAATTACTATTCGTTTACTGTCTATGGAGGTTATTATTTGTGTGTTTTAAGCACCGTAGAAATTACAGATAGTTTCGATTGAGACGAAAGATCTACTTACAATCTTTTACAATGTCTTTGCCTCTAACAACCGAATGGAAATGAACAAAACTCGCCCTCAATTCCATCTGCCACTCCCTTGAAATACAGAACAATAAAAAGTGCCACTGTGGTGCTTCCACCGACAAAGACAAATCATAAAGTCGCGTCACTTGTTTTTGATCACGCTGTGCAGGGAACTCGTGACGAGTAAGTACAAAACGATGCTAGCATTTAAATTGTCTATGCCTGTCCACAAATACATCAATTCCAAAACATGGACGAATATTTGAAGTGAATAAATATTTATATTCACGTCTGTACTTTATGGGGCTTTAAAACGGATTAAATATATGTATGCTTTGAGATTTAATATATCGTTTTATTAATTTGTTATCCTAAGTGATATTCAAGATCATTTGCGATTTTCCTTAGGCGGCCTCTGCCAGTTCTGATGGCTGCCTGCTCGTTGGCCACACTCCTCGCTTTAAAAATGATGACACACGCTAATAATTTAATACTCATTAACACAATTTTGTTTCTTAAAATATAATATACGAGCTGTGCTCGCGACTTCGTTCGCGTGTAAATCAAAAATTCTAAATTGAAATTGGCCTAGTTTGCTCTTTATTAGATCAGCTATCTGCCAGTGAAAGCCCTGTCAAAATCGGTCCTGACGTTCTAGAGATTGACCGGAACAAACACATACACAGACAAACATTGTTAAAAATGTTATTTTGGTATATGTAACGCACATACATACATATCCTTTATTACAAAGCGGTTATTTCAATGTTACAAACAGACACTCTAATTTTATTTATCTGTATAGACAAAGGCATTATTTAGAATTCTGAGCAGTATTTAAATGTATATTTTATATTATTGTATTCACAATCAAATTACAGAGTTATTTTAAATAAAACATCATACGAATCTGTTATTTCGTGTTAATGTTATAATAATAATAGTATTTAGCGGCGTAACCGTTTTCTAAACTATATTCATTCGTTTTTTTTTTTATAAAAAAATAACAACGACATCACCTTTGAGCCTTGAACTGTTCAACGTTTTCTTTGAAGTGATATCACAAAAATGAGCACGAAATCGAATGACGCTTATCGGTTCAAAAGTTGTAAATATAACAACAATGAACGCTGTTATTGTTTATTTTTACACAGCACTGGTTCTCTCTGCAGTTAATAACTGACACAGACTATAAAACTTTTATTATTATTATCACTTATTATTATTATTTTATTATTATTATTATTATTATGTATGAGAAGAGTTATGAATGTAAGGATAGAGATATTTGGCACTCCGTGCTCTCTGCCTACCCCGTAAGGGACGCGGCGTGAAGATATATATGTATTATTATCACGAGAAGTCGGTCCAGGTCGATCCGAGTCGGTGTTGGGTAAGACTGCGTTCCGCGAACCCGTGCTGGAATACATGGTGTTAGAAGAGGCGTCTAAAATCGTCGCTAACAGGTGCGGTGTGGCGCGGTCGGCGTAGGCATGGCCAAGTGCCTTGGGTACATATGGGTAGCAGCGAAGGTAGAGCGAAAGCGTGAAGATCATAGTCAAAGTGGACTGCATTACGCTAATGATGATAATCACGCCAGGTCGTTACAGGGTAGGCTGAACGCACGTAGTCTCAAGTATCGTTGCCTGCACTTCACTACCACACTTAGGCCAAGTTTAGCTATCGGCCCCTACTTGGTCAGTGTGGTAGTTAATATGTAATATTAATAATGTTTGCACGCGTCCAGCTGATCCCAAACGAAGTGTCGAGAAAACTTGTATTATGGTAACCGAACGGTAAATTATATACATAAAAATATTATATATAAACAATTGTGCTCATCACACAAAAATATTTACTCCAGGTGGGAATCGAACCTACGATCCCCGGCACAATGATCACAATCACTGACCATTGCGCCAACGGGTCAACCAATAGCCTTGACCCGTGAATATTTCTGAGACGACATCCAGCCATGGAACAATAAAAGAACTAATGAAATTGTAAAAATACTTTCTTATCCATCTCCACCTAATTGTCTTCCCCGACCAACTTCCTAGCTAAAGCCTTAACCGACAAAGACAACCACTGAATCACGTCTGAACATTTCGTTGATTTGTAAGAAAAAAATCTAGGAAATTCGCTCTTAATTGCTACTACGTGATACAATAAAATATATACCTACGTGTAATAAAATGATTAGTCGTTTCATTGCCTCTCATTTTAGTCACTACAGGAACTGAACGACCTGCTATCGGGTGTCGTGTCTGTTTTAGCGAATAAATTGATCTTGATTTTGATCTTAGCCGCTGTGGGCCGCTAGCTTAGCCGCTGTTGGAGCTCAGTATAAGGCGTTTATTACACGTTCTGGGAAACAAAACAATTTGATTACTTATATATCACTGCAATGATGAATAACTACAAAAAAAATTAACATCACGCCTGTAATTCTTGAAAAGGTAGGCAAAGGAACTTATGTTTACCAAAAGCGAATTAAAATAACTATTGAAATCAGAATCCATTTGTGGTTTGGCTGCATGTGACGAGTTTTAAATAAAATACAATATTTAAGTACTTTTCTTTTATATTTATTTAGTTATATTAGGGTTAATTCATTTAAGTTTTGTCGGCTTGACCGGTCTTCTTTCAGACGTATTCAAGTCTTGCTTCAGGAGCTTACGCTAAGTGGGACAAGATAGTTGTGACGACAGAATAATTCGAGGCTGCCTCTGAAAAATCATTCAATTCCATTACAATGCATTTATAAGACTTTAAAATACCTCTAAAGGATGTAGACTCCAATGAGGCAAAGTCTTCCATAGACCATGGACCATTCCATAGACCATCACCTTATTTATCGATTATTCTTACATGCTTTCCTCCTATCCAGATGTCGATGCTTCAAAGTATATAGTGTCCACATCTGTAATTTATTTACTAGTGAAATTTTCAGTTTATTGAACAATGTGGATTACCTATGACATGTCTGAATTAATTAGCATTCCCTCGCGCAGCTCTATTTAAGCATTTAGTGAAACAAACACCTTAGAATACCTTTTAATTATTTGTAGACACCACAATTATTTATATAACACAACATTAACAAAGCGTTCGACTGTCATAATAATTTATTTATACAAACCAATCTCTTTCGTGCAGCCAAAGATTTATCGGGCGTTCATTGGCGATTGGACCGGGCGATTTTATTACCATAAATCCGATCGACCTCACTCGCTATTATTTTACTATGTTCAATTGATTTAATATCTCTCATTTGAGGCAATTTCGCAACGTATTCGACCGGCCACCCGACGTTTAACCGCTATGTAGAAGTTCCTAACAAGTGTTATAAAGTTGAAACCAATAACACGTGTTTATGAGTTGAATTTATAATGAAGGAAATTCTATACGACTCGGAATTACGCGTTGTGATGAAAACTCATATTTATTGACTTTCAATCGATTACATACCAAAACTATATTTGTGGAATATATTATGTTTATATTAATATATCATAATTCAAATATTGAACGATTATTAATACATACATACATATCTTCACGCCGGGTCCCTTACGGGGTAGGCAGAAAGCAGGGAGCGCCAAATATCTCTATCCTTACATACCTGCTGCGCCTCCTCCACATTCATAATTATTATTAATTTGAATATTATAAACCATACAATAATTGTCTTACACGTTAATGGTTCTATATTACTAATGATAATGGCATCTTAAAATCAAAATATTTATAAGAAATGCACTCGAAAATATCTTATATCTACAAATCTTATTTACACATATGACCAATCAGATAAACACGTCTCTTATCTCGGAATAGTATCAGATACATGATGATTAAATCAAATCAGATCAAAAGAAAAGTTAATGAATAAAAAATAATGTGTTAACAGTTATTTTAATATGGCACGCTCAGTTTAATTACTTTGTCATGATTTTAAATTTTGCTTAATCACTTTTATCAACACTTACTGTTCCATTATTAATCAAAAGTCTTGTTTGAAAATGAGCGGTGTTAAAACTATGGGACAATGTAATATTTGACAGATTATACGTAGCCTTAAAGGAATTCATGAAACCCTCAAAGTGTATAGTATCCTCAAGATTCTCTTTTATATTTATATTGCAATGGATATTGAGTCATTAAAATGCAGTTACCAAGTTAAACTTAAGTTGTCTATTTTGCAAATCGAAGCCGAATACATCGAAGTTCAAGATCGCGGTCTAAGCCATCTAAATCATCATTCTGTTAGTCAACTATCATGATGACTAACACGTTGATGTGAGACCTGTTGTAAATAGCCATCTGTTGAAAGTTGTTTTGGAG
>DWEI01003092.1:0-13275 GCA_018245875.1 Mysoria ambigua | reverse complement strand
CGCACGCACAAACACACACACGCACGCACGCACAAACACACACACGCACGCACGCACAAACACACACACGCACGCACAAACACACACACACACACGCGCGCGCGCGCGCACGCACAAACACACGCACGCACAAACACACACACACACACACACGCACGCTCAAACACACACACACACACGCGCGCGCGCGCGCGCGCGCGCACGCACAAACACACACACGCACTTCACAACACATTAATTATTTTTTTTCCATGAAACGGTAACGTTATATTTTGTGAGCTATTATCCTATTTATATCATTTTAGTTATATATTAACCACGATCGTGAACCGGGGACGCGGGGGCCAGCGGCCGCTCCCAGGCTGCGGCTCCGACTCGGGCATGGTTGCGCTTCCCACTCAGAACATATAGCGAACGACTATGAAAAACATGGGAAAAACTATAAGCGTTGAGATATAAAATTATTTGATTATGAAATATGATTTTTCTAATATATATGACACTGTCTTAATGGTATATTCTTGGCCCAAATTTGCCGCTCCAGCCTTCTCGGCGCATAGGAAAGTCAGCCACTGGTGGATTTTTTTACGCAAAGTAGGTACTAAACCGAAATGAAACTACAGATTAAACGGTACATCTATATTGCACTATAACATCTCACTTAGTATCGTACGAATGGGTGAAATAAGGGAAGGCGTCTTAAATCATAAGTACGTACTAGAACACAAACATCACACAACACTAATGAATACGATCGTGTAAGCATCAGACGCGCCACGGCACCGCAAGTCGGACGAGGGCTGGTCGCAAGAGTGTCGTACGAGAGAATCGGTCGAGGTACGAACCGTGACGAGCCCGTCCCGGGACGCACGGGGACACGACGTCCACGCGGCGTGGTCGGCACGTGGCCGCGGTTCGTCACAGACAGATGGACCAATGTTTTAATTATTGCAAAAATACCACACATTATCCTTACATAATATCTGCAGGTCCGAAGGCAAGTAATGAATATGCCTTAATGTATAGTGGCCCGATTTGGAGCAGGTTTTGATGAATGACGTAGCAGGACGTCAGGTCTGCGAGGAAAGAGAAATATTTGGCGTTCGGTGCTCGCGGCTCCCGGCGAGGGACCGCGCGACGGCCCAGGGCCCGTGCTCGGGAGGAGGCAGTGGAGCAGGCGCATCACTCCGCCGACCAGCGCAGGCCCGCAGCGGCGCCCGGCCGCGCGGGCGGACGCAGTGCTAACGTGTCGTCGACAATATTAAATAAGTTACTTCTATTGTCAAACTTTACTAAGATTAACCTCCTCATATCACTATATACAACCATTTATGGAGTCAACTCAGTTGTAGCAAAATTTTGTACAAACATAGATAGTTAAAGGTCAGTACAGACTGAAGCACGTGAGCAGCTGCAGCGACAACCGTCGGCGACTCCTGGCGCTGGCGTGGGTCTGCCCGGGCACAGGGCCAGACCAGAAAATGTAATAGACCGATGCGGAATTTGAACTCGGCACATCTCGCCACAGAATATTTGAAATATTTGTAGAGCGCAAGCCTTATAGCATTACTGGTAGAAATGAATCGGGCAACGACAATATGGTGAGGGCCGAGCGCCCCGGAGATGGCTGCGACTGGCGCCAGCGCACGTGTGCGGGCGCCGGGACTGGCCTCGGAGACGCGCCCTCCGCCCCTGACGCCGCCAGAGCTTCAGCGGCCATGTCTCCAGGAAGTGCTTCTCTTTGGTGTCCTAATATAGGCACTTCATCTAGGTTAATAGTAGGCAGTCGTAAAATCAACGGGGATTACTTTTATATTATGCTCTAATTGATAATTTCGGAAACATTCTGATATTGTAAATTCACATGACTAATTCTTCACAGAGCTCTGTTACATCAGGTACTAGAAGCGGGAGATCGAGTGCTGCATTTGACAATTTATGCTTATAATTGATTTAAAATTAATGTTTTACATGTTACATAACACAGGTAGTGCTTTTGTTTGATATTTTAAGCCTGACGTACACTGGTACCTTTCACAATTTTATATCGATTCTAAATTATGATTACACTAAAATTATATAAGTTTACTCTTAAGCATTCATACATTTTTATTCAATAATCGCAGTGTAGTTAATGACAACAAAAGCGTATCGACGGGGCGCCCGCTGAAACGAATTCCCGGGAATTTATTTCAACGAGCCTTTAGTCTTATAGAGCGCCTTTAGCCAACAGTCAGGCGCCTATAATAACTGGCAATTAATAATTTCAATTAGAATATAGTAAAAATGATCGGTGTTCCTAAACGATAGTTTGATAAAAATACTTTCATTTCAACGAGATAAACGGAATATATAAAATTAAGTGAAGAGAAAATAATGAGAGCGGGAAAGCTCATCAAACGTTCGTTCACTCTCGTCTCTCACGCACACACTTCTCGGACGGTATAGCAATGACTTCAATAAAACTCATACTTATGATACACTTATCATTTATACAAGGTAATCAAATGGAAAAAATTGTTCAGGATAAATACATATTAAAAGAAGATTCTTATAAATGCATAAATTGGGTAGTTCACCGGGTGTCCCAAACAAAACTTCTAGAGTATGCACCGGGAAATAAAAAGATTTTCTTGTCTATGGTACTTGTCTACGGCCTAACCTGAGCATATTCAATTGATACTGATGTTTGCACCATTCTTTGCTTCATAAAATGCATTTTTACACAACATGTTATATCTTTCCTAATAAATTATAATAAAGTTATTGACTAGAACACTTTTAAGATTAAAGTATTAATTCATTTACACTACAACCATTTCCACTTGTGACTCGGTAATAAGGAAATCGTATAATATTTTAACTGTAACAACTACTAAGGTTTTCCTAACTATTTGTTATGTTACAGACACTATAGTCGGATAGTGTGCCAGGCAGGTTATGTGGCCCCTAACATTCGAACACCGAGTTCCGTAAGCGGCCCGCCAGCGCGCGCCCGCTGCCTGCCTCGCGCGAGCTTACGGCGTCAGCGTCCTCCAGCCGGCGGCTCCCCGCGGCGGGGGCGCCGCGAGGTACTCGACGGCCGCAACCGCCACGTAGCGCTCGGGCGCTGGCGACCGCCGAGCCCACTTCTCTATCAATGAACATTTCGATGTGCTCTATAAATACATACTAATTGACCTGATCTGCGGAGATTTTTATTTTTCTATGTAAAGTGTAAATATAATTTATTTGTGTAATCTATATACTATTATATATAATCGGCTATATTAAGTGCATAATTAGACATTTTTTATAAGGAATGGGCACCACAAGAGTGGCAGAAGTGGTCGCGCGGTAGTGTCACCACACGCAGCGCTGGTTGCTATATGCGTACGTACATCTAAAACAATATTTACAAATAAATTGAGCAACCATTAAGGAAATTAAATATAAATAGTAATACTTAAGGGACCTATAGCGGAATTCCCATTCAACATTTAAAATACAGAAAAATATAAATAAATCACGGCTTAATTTTGAAAACGGTCAAGATTAAATATCACGAAATAAACGTCGAAAATCGCAGCGAGCTCGGGCCGGGTGAAACATTTAGAACTGGATTATATTACTAATTGAATATTCAATTAAAGTTCAACATTCCAAAGTGTCATAGCGAGGTAGGATACAACTAGCACAGACGTCACGGAAGTATTATTGCCAAAGGGGTCGCGGTCCGCGGGGCCCGCGCGCGCTCAGTCCACGAGCAGGCAGCGCGGCAGGTGGTCGCGCAGGTAGTCCAGCAGCTCGGGCGACGCGCCGCGGCAGTTGGTGAGCTCGAGCTCGCGCAGCTGCCGCAGCTGGATGAGGCCGGACAGGCCGGCCGCCGTGGGCAGCGGGCAGCCGGCCAGCGACAGGCGGCGCAGCGCGCGCATGCCGCACAGGTGCTGCACGCCCAGGTCGCGCAGCTGCGCGCACCAGCGCAGGAACAGCGCGTCCAGCGACTGCATGGTGCTGATGTAGCCCACGCCGATGTCCGTGATGTGCACGCAGCTGCGGACACGCGCACCGTCTACTGCCCATTGTGCTGGCTACACTTACTGCCACCAGGCATGAGGACAACTTTTGAATATTTGTTTTTTTATGTTCAGAAATAAATATGACATACAATGTAAATCGTAGTTCTGCTTAAAATGAAGAAGTAATATTTAAAAATTACATTTTATATTTGAATATTTTCATTGCCGCCAAAACGCTTCAAAGTACGATGACATTGCTTGTGACGTCACGTTCGACTAATTCGATGTAAACATTGAATGCTACGTGTTAATTTTGCTTTAAGTGTATTTTATAAGGTGTAAGATGTAAGTTCGAGACCGTATAAGTCATGTGTAGTGCCCCTGTGCACTAAAACGACTATAAAACTCCCGGACAAATTATTTATATTCGTTCCTTATAATAAAACAATAAGAAATAAGTGGCTTAAAGTTGCAAGACATGATTTAAAAGGAATATTGCCCAATATTCAACTTTATTTCTATGAAGATTACTTTGACGTAAATATTTACTTATATTTGTAAATTCCACATAGTTTCTTAACCATTTTAATTCTGATCGAGATTGAAGGATTTCGTCTTACGTTTAGTAATGTTAAAGTTATTGTATGATTTGTACACAGGGATTTTTACCATTCTGATGAAGAAGCTTTTGTTTGACCGTAGAAATACTCCCAGTGTCAACAAGCAGACTCTTACCAAATTTACATTGTTTGCCTTAATTCCTTAAATCCTGGCTCCATTGTTGTAATTTCACTTTCTATTTAGTAATAATAATAATAAAAAACACAAATATATGAACAAACAAACAAACAAACAAACAAACAAACAAGATCTGTCATTAACGTCTAGTCGAACGTGACGTCATTGGCCCTGATTGGCTTTTAACATAACATGGCGAATTGTACTATTTTACAGTTTTATTTTATCAAAATAATAAATAATCTCACTCATAATTATATAAAATAAATACGTGTTCTGCATTCCATTATTTACGTTTCATTAAATAGATGCATAACGTTAGTGATTTTCGTTTACTGTCGTCATCCCTATTGTTGTTAGGACGTTTGTGTAAATTTATCTGAATCGTCACAAATTGTATTGGTCATCTATTGTTATTGATAGAACGTAGAGTTGACGAGGTAAGCGGGAGGTACCGGTCCAGCGTGAGCTCCTCGAGGTGGTTGAGGTCGCAGGCGATGTACTCGAGCGCGTTGTCGGTGACGCGCGGGCACCAGCTCAGGTCCAGGCAGCGCAGGCGCGGCAGGTTCTCGGCCAGCAGCTCCACGCCCTCGTCCGTCACCTTGCTGCAGCCGCTCAGCGACAGCACCGTCAGGTTGGGCAGCGAGTGCACTGCAAGCACCACGCGGCTGGGAGTTGCTAGGCGTTGGGGACGTCCATTATTCCTTGGCTTAGGTGTTTCATAAGAATAAATAAAAGAAACGTAACTTCACGCCTATATTCTTTAAAGAAGTAGTCAGAATACACTATGGAAGACGTGGTAAGAGCCTATTGGCATCATTCTCGAAACGGCGTACGTCCAGCATAGGGACAGTCCCGCGCGGCGCTCACCGATATTGACGACGCCGTGGTTGGTGAGCTCCCAGCAGCTGTGCAGGCGCAGCACGCTGAGCGCCGCGCTCTGCTTGGGCGAGAAGTAGCCCAGCGCCGCGTCCGTCACGTGGTACGCCTGCAGCGAGAACTCGTACAGCGACGGCAGCAGCTGCGCCACCGCGCCCACCTGCGCGGGACCGCCGCACTCATCCACTGCCTGCCGCGGCGGCGCTGTGCCGCTCGCCAGACTCCACACGCGATTGGTAGACATAGAGATGCATCGAAGAGATTCAAAAGAACAGGTCTTCAAATAATATTTCCATTGCTCTTTACAGCACATGATATTTTATATTAAGACGCACTTTTCTTTAACAGTTACGCGCCAGGAATTAAATCCTGGAGTCTCCGAGAGGTTGAACTCTCGGCCACTAAACATTTCTATTTACAAGTTCTTATTGTAAGTGCAGGTTACATCGTGTTAAAAGCATTGTAAATATACTCACCGCCTCGTCGGCTATGTTAATACAGTCAGTAAGCGTGAGTGACACAATCCTCGGCGTTAAGCATGCCCACAAGCCGGCCTCCGTTATTTCATTGCAACCGGTTAGTTCTAGTTCAAATAGAACCTAAAATAAATTGTTCATATTGAGTGTACTTCTATAAACATAAATTGTAACATTACCGATATTACCCATTCTACACACCTGCAGGTGGTCCAGAATAGCTTCCAGGCCTCGGTCCGTTATCGTGCAGCCCTTCAAACCTATCGCGTGCACATGAGTGGCCGACAGCGGGAACTGCCGGATGAACTCGTTCACGTCGTCGTCGGTGGCGGAGATCAGCACCACCCCCCGGATGCCTCTGCGCACCACCGACGTGTAGAACCTCTGCATGCAGCAGCCGGACGCGGCGCGCGCCTCGCGGCAGTCCACCACCGCCGCGAGGCCCGCCCACCAGCGCGCCGACGCGTACAGCACGTCGCGCCACTTGCCGCACACCTGCGCCAGCGTCGCGCGCTCCTTGGAGCCGAAGTACAGGAAGAACTTCTCGAGGAAGCGCTCGTCCAGCACCAGCTGCGGCCAGAGGAGCGCGCGCGGCGCGGGCCGGCGGCGGCGCGGCGCGCGCGGCGCGGCCGGCGCGGCCGGCGCGGGGCCGCACAGCGCGCTGGCCACGCGCTCCACCACGCCGGGCGAGCGCTTGCGGCCGCGCAGCCCCAGCCCCGTGATGCGGCGCGACAGCTCGGCCGACGCGCGCTCCACCACGCCCTGCGCCGACACCGACGACATCTTCACCTTCACGCGACGGATGGCGTCCGCCGGCCGCCCGCCGCCCGAGCTCGCGCCGCCAGCCCCGTGCTCGCAGCCCGCCACTGCGCTACTGCAAAATGCTCATTTTTACCACTACTATTTTACAATTACCACTACTATTTTACTATTTTACAATTTGACAGAAATCTCGATTCAGAGTTAAAATATTGCTTTGCTGTTCTTCACATTTAATTTTACCAAGACAAATAAAAAACTGTAAATGTAATTAAAGTGGTTCATAAACATTAAACATTACTTGTTACATAGATAGTTGACTTCAGCTGAATAATCCAACAGGAAAATAAACATTTCATAAGTACAGTATAATAATAATATATTATAAGTAAGGTGAAACATTAACGTAATTAGCATAATTGTGTAATAGAGGTTAACATAAAACTGAATTTAGCGTAATAAAACCCACACATACAAAAGTTCATAAAACCCATTATCACTATTGTGTTCTACGCGTGTTCCTAATATCTTTCATTCTTTATATTACACAACAATGAAATTATTAGTAACTTGTAAAAAACACAATAACTTACATTATATCATTATTAATATTGTATTTTTTTATTTACTGAATGTATAGTTCATATGTTTGTCTGAAAATTTTCATTTTATTATCATAAAATAAATGATAATCATAACACAGGTTAAAATGAGGAATATCTGTAACAGAAATATTAAAGACTATTTACATCACTATTCTGTCTTGTAACTTTACTGATCAGCTGGTGCAGAAAAATTAATTTACTTCAATTTCATCCTTATAGACTTTATTTAATCTTCCATTTGTCTTATTCATATCACCTTCAAGTTAATTTAACAATCTTCAACCTAACCATGATTAAAGTATCTCAATGTTTTTTTTTTTATATTTATATTTTATGTGCATGTCTGTCCCCTTTTTATATCCCTCCTCACAATGCATGGCAATATTAATTTGTACAGCATTCTTAAAGTTTATACCCAACATACTGATTTCTATTATTAGATTAGTAATAAGAAATAATCCATTATGCATATGCATTTTTTTTACAGAACATGGAACAAAAAGAAAACTATTCAAGTTACCAGAAAATTAAACATTATATTTATATTGGTTTTTATACCTAGTGTTGATATTTAACAATTATTATCAATGATTTAAGAGAGTCCATAGATAAATAGTGACTCTAAAAAAATTTATTTATTTATGTTACCAGCAAAATGTAAAACTAGACAAAAAAACCCCGGTTAATTTTTACAACTTTAGTAATAGCTATGGAATGTAACTTTACATACACATAATAAATTCTTAAAAATATGTTAAAATAATGATTGAGTCCACCAAAAAAAAAATTAATTAATGCATACACTAATTAATATATATTTTTTATGACATCATAGCATTGTTTTTATGTATACCAGAAACTGTTAAACATAACCTGAGAATAGGTTTATAATTCTCAATTACTGTAACCCTCTTTTAACTTTACATGTGTGTGTTTTTCTACTTTATTTAACAAATGATTTTTAATTAACGAGCCATTGCGCTTTTAGTAATGAAGTTTAATAGCAATTAAAAGTGATTTAATGTCAAAAGTCGAATTTTTGATTGTATTCGATTTTGTTTATATTACGTGTAAATGAAGTAAAATTTTCTTTACTTCATAATAAGTAAATTGGTATATTAATTACGAGCAAATTGTACGAACTTTTCTATTTCGAGATTAGATTACTTAAATTATTTATATATTCAAATCATCACAGCATCCTAATACTTAGGAAGCAATATAAAATTTCAAAATGTTTTATACAAGCATTTATTTTCGAATCAATATAATAAATCATTAGAAATATACAGAAAATCGATTCAATTTCATACGTACCTATAAACTAGCGATTGTAGTTAAAATGACCATAATTATTATTAATTTCAAATATTATACTAGTGTTATTTTTTTTATAATTCACCATAAGAAGTTTTTAATCATTTAAATAGCTCTAAAGTTAAAAATAAACCTGAAATTACGAAAAGTGACACTGTCACCTTAGAAAACTCTGCCACTGCCAGTGCTTTCATAGACAATAACGTCAACTCTAAACTATTCTTCCCTAGAGTTACAAGCATAAGCAAAGATAACAATAAAATCAGATTAGGATATTTAATTTTCGTAACGATAATGATAAATTATAAAACTGGGAATTATTAAAAGCTGGATAATGATAAATTATAAAACCGGGAAGTATTTTTAAACCTAAAGTTGTAACACCAAGTACTATAAAGGAACATTAAATAACAAACAGATTATTAAATGATAAAAATAGAATAATACTATAAGTATTAATAATACAATAAGCAACAAGTATAATGTTAACGATCATAAAATAAAATACCAATAATCATTCATGTTACTTTTCCGTTACACATGTATTTTTTTTCAATTGTCACACTACAATATAAAAGTTGATGTCAAAGTCAAAACATTGTAATTGAGGCAATATTTCGAATTGACATCTCTTCCTTGGACAATGTGCGCCGGCAAATAGTCCTTTTATAACGAAAAGCGGTTAAGTTATATTTAACATCTTCGGTAATTCGCTAAAGATAACTTGCTTAAAATTTCGTGAACTCAATCTCACACTACATTAATATGGACTTCTTAGAAACAATACCGGTGGAATTTAAGGAAATTTCTCCCAATCATAACATTCCTGAAAAATGGAAAGAAGTTATTCTAAATACAGGTAACAGTTGGAATTTATTGCTCTTTTTTCATGTTTAATGTCCTAAATCAAGCAAAGAGTAGCTACCAAATATGAAGTATAATTAGCAGTTACTGAGTTTTGATTAATTTCTTATTCATAAACTGATGTAAACATGTATTTTTGTTGCAGGAGGTACTCACAGTACTTTACAAGACATAAAGTTGCCTCAAAAGGCTGGTGGATATTGGTACAGAGATTCTGTAAAGGCTAATACCAGGAATCGGTTTATAAACTGGTATGTTATGTTTATTCTTGGCTGGCAGTTGTTGCAAAAGTACTGCACTTTAAGCTCAGTGGTGCATTTCAATCAGTGGACTACAAAAGTGACAGACCTGTTGGTACAGTGGTTAGTCAACCTGACTGTTGAGCCGGGAGTTGTGGGTTTGATTCCCACCCAGAATAAATATTTGTGTGATGAGCACAAGCATTAGTTGTGTCTGGGTGTAAAAAAATATATCTATTTAAGTAAATATTCTTGTGTATATATGTAGTTTATCAGCCATCTGGTTACCATACCACAAGCTAACAGGTCAGATAGTGTGTGTGGAAATATCCTAAGATATTTATTATTTATTATAAAGATTGTTATGTTATGTTTAATAGATCAAATGAGGCAGTTCATTTTGTTCTTTACAATATTGTGATATTTTTTTTGTTTTTTTTTTTATTTTACAGGCAAACCACAAGTGATGCAATTGAACTGTCCGAGGCATCGCTGGATGTCAACCTAACCAACGCCAACCTGAGGTGTAAGGTAGCACCCGGAACCCCGCCGCTGAACAACATATCAGTTTACGAAAGGACCGTGACACAGGAGGTTGTTATTTTGGCGGCGACCGTGTCTTCAGTTCATAGATTGATTTTCCCACACCCGGAAACAACAGACAGAAAGGTATTATCGTGTCTTAATTATTATAAAACTTAATTTCATATTTCAGCAGGTCCGTTTTTATTACTGACTGAAATCTGAAGTTTATTGTACTTCTTTCATCATCGTCAGCCTATTGAAGACCTCTGTTGGATGTCGGTTTTCTGTGAGAGTTTATGCTCATGATCCTCTGGGTGTGTGGGTTTGGAATAGCAGAGTGCAGCTTGTCACATAGTCTATGCAGCTGCCCATGGGGTTTTCGCCAGGCGACCCCACACAGTGATCTGCCACTGCTGTGCTTGTCTTTATGATACCCTGTATCCTGGTACCGGGTCAGGGTATGTAGAGACACCCTACCCTAACATGGAAGTTCTCTAGATAATGTGATTCTTATGGCAGTTCGAGCTAGATAACTTTATCATGTGCTATATAGATGAACTTTATTTGTTACAGTCCTTCAGCTCCACCAGCAATGTGTCAACCTCAATATTTCATGACACCAGTGCCATAAACAATCCACATAATTATTACATCCTCACACAGTACTCAAATCCAAGTAAGTACACAACATCTTGTAATGTTTCAGACAAAAAACACATGTGACTGTCTGTGTGTCTGTCTGTACACTAAAGAACAAAAAGTTCTTTAGTTTTAACAGGACAAGAGGTGAAAGTAAATGTGGTGCGCTATATGTTCATTATGGTTCGAGGTAATGTTTTTGGAGACCCCAGTGCATTCACCTCATGATTACTATAATTAATAATTATAATGAGACAAAAATTATTACTACACATCGCTATAGATATGTTAACAAAATTTGTAAGTAAAATAGATTTCTTTAGTAGATTTAATATTAGTTTCTAACAATGTTTAAATATGGATATTTACAGATACAGGTGTCGCCCACTCATGTGCATCGATGTTACGTGAGAATGGTGAGGCTGTGTTCGCACTGGCGTTCAGCCAGGGCGGTGACGGCGGGATACTGTTGGTCAAGCTGCCTACTACGGGTTCGGCAGTGACCACAGTCCTGAAGAGGGAATCAACTGTCCCTAGATTCTTATCAGGAATCACTGGCGCCCTAAGGTAACTCCAACTAGATATGTAACACAACACCACACTTGTAATCCACAAACAGGTATGTAGAGAAGTGTAGTACTCTCATACATTTGATGTTCCGATGTCGTGATTTGATCACATTAATGGCCCTTTTAATTCAAATAAATTTATTGTTTACCTTTGGTGCATATATTGCAGTTACAATACAGACGATAAAGTGTTCTCAACAGTCCACACTGTGTGGGTATACAATAATTATAGGTAGATAATGCTAGTATAAATATTATAGATTACTTGTCTATGTTATTTGAGATTATATTAATAAATTTAAAAAACCATGTCACAACTTATAAACTCATTTGTAGTAATATATCGATGTCAATAGGTGTTTTTTCAGTCTTAGTCTGAATTTATTTTCTGGTAATGTATGTTGATATACACCAGGAATGTACCCAGATTATAAGCCGCTACAAGAAATTTGGATTAAATTCAAGTTAGAAAACTTCATTAGTACCCAACCCAGAAACCTAACCTAGGAGTCGGGATATGTGCCCGGTGTATGGTGTATAGCAATAGGCCCACCACCACCACTCATTTCTCAGTGAGACATACACAAAACTGGTGAAATGTGGAAGTATATCAAACCTGGAGATATTAAACCTGATTTTATTCAACACAGTCATAATGTATTGTGTGACTTTACTATTGCTGTGTCTAAAGGTCATATTGTACAGATTAAGAGAAATGACAAACTTCACTCGCGTTTTAAAATAGCTTCTCAAGTTTTATTTCAAATACTCTAATAAATTTTTTAAAAATAATAAGGAAGATCAAATCCTGAATGTGCTATGCAATATAAATATTTTAGCCTGTAATAAATATAGTACACGGGTTATGTTTGACAGAGGCAAAAGCAGCACGGACTGTGTGGAGCCCTGCGGAGTGGTGCTGGCGCGCGGCGCGGCGGTGGCGCTGTACAGCGACGCGTGCCTGCGCGCCTGGCTGCTGGACGAGGGCGGAGCGCCCGTCGCCGTGTCCGCGCCCCTCTCCCAGACCACGCAAAAGCCCAAGCCGCCGCGTGAGTTGCCTCTCGTAATATTTGTTAAGCTGTGGTGTGATTTGTTAATGGACATTAAATGAACGAATGCGATGGTCCGCAGCGCACGGGCACATGCTACAAACCGCGAGCGGCGGCGACGGCAGCGTGCTGCTGGTGGCGTACCTGTCCTTCCCCAACGAGTGCGAGTTCGTCGTGCTCAGGCTGGCCAGCGAGGGCGCCGGCGCCGTCAAGTTCACCACCACCTGCCGCATTTTCGGGCCGCCGGTAACCAGCGTCCAGTGTGCGTCATGTCTCGTAGTTACGTGCGGTGGTGTGTGGTAAGATGTGTGCATTGGTTGTCTAGCTGGATCTCCTGGACTACGCCATCGGCTACGGCGACGGAGACCACGTCATATGGGCGCTGTGGAGTCGGCCGGACGGGGATGCGGTCATAACGAGTAATACTAAGTTTATTGGTCGAACTTTTAATAATAGTTACTATCGATTGCTTGACTGATCAATTAGGTTGTTATTTCTGTTTATTATAGCTTTCCCGATATATTTTTTAATTATAAATTTCTATTATTTGAGATTATAGTACTCTTTTAAATAGCTACTTTTAAATAGTTACTTAATTAATTAAGTACTACAAGCATA
>DWEI01003091.1:0-13278 GCA_018245875.1 Mysoria ambigua | reverse complement strand
TTTAAAATCCCTTCAATTTTGACAGCGCTCACGACGACCCACGTCTTAAAAATGATCGTTGCGAGCTTCACGTGAGCATGAGTCATGACGTCATTAGTGACGTCACGCGAACACGATGATTGTGAGCGCCATCTGAGACGGCCAAATGTATGTTGTGGTTGTTGTGAGCTATTAGTGGAATGGTAAAATCCGTGGCCGTGAGCGTGATCGTTGTGAGTGCTTAGTGGAACGCACCCAAATGTCTTGATAGTTTTCTGTAAGATGAAAATCGCATGTCTTAGAAGTAAAACTGAAATATTTTGATAGAAATCTGGCCAGTACTTATTGCGTAATGCGGGCACAACGCCAGACCTCTAAATACATATTTTAGACACAGATATAAAGAACAATGACTGTTTGTATTGCGTTGCGAAACATTTACAAAGCTTAATAATAAAACGTACATTTTAATTCGCTTGGTTTTTAATTTACTTGCATATATATTAAACAAGAAATATTGTTGAAGACATATTTTCTTACTTGACATAAATCAAAAAGATGGAAAAAAATATGTTAGTAACTCTCAAAGCTTTGACGTTCTGCCAGCGCTTCCTAATCATAATTTACAACGAATGCTACATAAATAGGAACAGGATAATTTGACCTTTTATAAAATTCTCTTTATAATTTTAATGCGCGCGCAAAAATATATGAGAAATGTAATAAACAACGTTGTTTACAAGCCTTAATAACATTTCTCACCAGCAACGCTTGGTTATCAATATTTCTGTACATCTACACATGTGAGAAAATTATCTATTTCTTCTTACAATATATTCAAGGCTGTCTCCGTTGTACGTTTTATTACATTCGGGCAAATTAGATTTTTGGACTCTTGTTATATATTTTTTGTTATAAAGTATATATCTGATACTCGAAGAATAGCAAGAATAACATACAAGAGGTATATACATTGCCTTGTTGGTCGTGTTGGTTGCAGGTGCGAATGCCGATCAGGAGGTCTCGGAGTCGATTCCCGGGTCGAACGCTACAAAATTTTCTAATTTAGATTTTTTAGTCGTGGTTCGGAGTCTGCATATGTGCCCGATGCATGGCAATAGGCTCACCACCTGTTTCATCGTGGGACGTAAACGTAAATGGTAAATCGTGGGAATGTTCTGCATTCCTGTACCTACTCATTCGGGTATTACAGGCTTGAAGTTACGTTTTTTATATGGATATTATATTCTATATGTATCCATAAAATATTGCTTATAAGTAAGTATATAATAATTCAAATACTTTAACGATACTAACGTTGTATATAACGTGCTATAATATCTAACTGTATTCTGTGCCAAGGATAAATATAAAATAATTTACATATAAAAATCGAGATTCTTATTTAGTAACAAACCATTATCACACGACAATCATACGTCCACATCCAAATGCCGTGTTCATAAATCTTATATTGGCCAAAAATACAGAGTAAAAACTACCTATCAAGTGCTTTACTGTGTAGCATTGCATTTTTATGAACCAATATGCGCTCGGTCGTTGGTAGCCCTTGTATTTTTACCGTAAAAACGAAGTTCGGGACGTAGATTGACATACAGAGTGGGGACAGCGCTGTATCATACGATAACAATGTCTACGGATAACTAGAAATGTCGGAAAGTTCTGGAAACTTCAATTTCTACATTCAGAGACATTTGTTTTTATTTCATGTCGTGATATATTTCAATTTTATTCCTATGAAATGTTAAAACATAATATGACGAAACATTGCGCATGTAATCCCTGTAGGGGTAGGTAGAGGATTGTAGGACACTTCCACGTTTCACCAGGTGCGTTTGTGTCTCAATATGAACTATAGGTTATTCTCAAAAACTGGTCACATTACCAGACTTAGAGGCACTACTAAAAAATTCTACATAAACGTTTAAGTTAGAAAAATCGAATAGTATCCAAAATTTGAACCCAGGTCTCCTCGACGCTTGCCATCACTCGATAAAACTTTTCGAACTAATTAAGATCATTTCAGGCTCAATATTAATATCGTTAATATTATTATTAATAGTGTCAAATTGTAAACTACAGTATTGAAATGTTATAGTAAAACTGATGTTTGTTATAATATAAATACGGTACAACATCTTCAAGTTAAGTCTGGATAAGTCGAAAACCTCCATAATTTATAAAGACCTCACCTAGACAGCAATATCATTATTAACGGTATAAAGAAGTTAAGAGTATTTATTGTTCAATAAAACTTGAATAGCTCGCTTGAAGACGCGAGTGAGACAGATGGCGGCGAAATAGTTTCTGGGAAGTTGTCGTTTTAATGCGACAAGAAGTTATAACTTATATTAGACACGCCAGATGACACGCTAGAAGTTTAGGGGTCGTTTCCATCCAACGAATTATTATTTTTTCGGGTCCGCTTACTTATAGACAATTTCTTAGCTTTCTGTATGCTTTTCTCCACCATCACTCTACTGTTCTGTCTCTGACATGTGTTCTATCGAAAGGAAAAATATTAAATTATTGTTAAAATTTTTTAGATTGACTTTATTTCTCTGAGTTTTTCCTTCATTGTTGAAGTTATGAGAAAATCTTTGTAACGCGCCTTCGTTAAATCCAACAAATGTTGTGGGCAAATGTACCACAGATACCAACATAGAAGCCGAATAAATCCTCATAAATAATGTTATCTTATAATAAGTAGGAATTATGCCAGTGTAATAAATATATTTTTTTGTGTCTCTTTCGTAATATATAATTAGTTGCATTTTTCTTTACGAAAATTAAGATCACTACTGGAAGTATACTGAAAATATAGAAACAATTTATTGTGATTTATTGTGTATGTATTGTGTACATGTATTTATTGTGAATATTTGAGAGCGAATATGTAATTACGGAAGAATATTACATAATAATGTGCTTCGATTTAAATAATTTCTGAATATACATACATGTCCGATATAACCAAGGTTTATACTTTATTTTCTCTCTTCCTATTATTACTTTCGAAAAATATGTACATTCTGCGATACAATTATGTATTCTTGGCACAATTTAATACAACTTTAATTGCAACTAACAGTATCATAATAATCAACAGTTCTCATCACTCTCCTACTGAATGAACGTGTTCTGTAATGAACGTCTACAGGTTGTAAAATAGTGCACAATAAATAAACAATAAATTTGCACGACAAATATTGACGTAACTTCACGCGTGTAATCCCCGAAGAGGTAGGCGGAGGAATGCAGAACATTCCCACGTTTAACCAGTTACAAATATTTATCTATTTTAATTTAAATTACACCAACAAAGTAAACACGACGGCATTGTGAGTATATCATCATAGACCTCCTTTGAACAATTCATCATACAGAGCACAGAGCACGGTTTCCCGCACTGCCCACGCTGCCGGCCACAGTAGACCAGCACAAAAAGCTGTCTATGCAGACCATGCCGTGCAGCCATCTACCAGAGCCGGGCTGTGCCGCCTCTTACGATACCCTGGTATACCAGCGTGGTGTTACGTTTACCTTCTTTTAATTATTCAGTGGCCAAGTATACGAGGAAAACAAGAGCAATAATGACCAGCGTAATGTATTTGAATAAATTATGCGGGAACCATAATTTATAAAAAATCTTACGTTTCCCCGAGAAAAAATAATTCATAAAACTTCTCTGGAGGAGATAATTACCTTGTTTTGACCCACGTCAATAAATTCGAAAAGTTATTTTGACTGAAGACAGTGAAAATAAGCTTAGAAAGTTTATATAAGCAAGTTTACTTAAAGTCAGAAGTGGCGAAGTCAAATACGATTACTGAAAGTACTTCAGGGTCGACAATTACTTTGTTTTTCTCAGTCTGTGCAAATTATGACTCTCATTTATTCCATGTTAAAGTTAACTAGATTTTAACAAAAATACGGTTGGAAAATATACGCACTGGTATGGAAATACAAGTGTATACCATTTTACTCTAGCAGATGACACAAAAGATTTCATTCACATCAATTTGACGCATGGAACTCTACCATGGTTCGGTTTTCTTATGAGCTCCTTTTTAACCCATACTCTTTAAAGGGCCAAAACATTTTGAAAAGATCATGTTTTCGACATCGATAACGATATTTTAATCATTACAATTCACCATGCATCCCACGTAAACAGGTATCAAAAATTCCTATGATACTTTAACCACAACTATGTAAATTCACGCGTGTGACTCTCGAAGAGGTAGGCATACTAAAATAGTACATTGCAACGGTTCAAAAATTACGTTTACGTCTGTGTAAAAAATAGGTGGTGAGGTGACTGCCAACTAAGTGATAACTATTACGAAATACAAGTATTTAAAGGGTCCGAAGACAGTGATAACAAAAGCCGAATGGAACTGTACACAAAGCGTCATCTATCTTTTGAAACAATCCTAAGAAAATATTACTTTGCAAGCAACCATAAAGGAACAAAGATCGGAGTTTCCTTCGCGAAACCTTTTAAGGTATTACAAGGGCATGCTATTGTTAATACAATCAGTAAACTAAAGGGACATTTCGACGTTTACAATGTTTTTCAATGAATCAAAGCAATAAGTACAAAGCAATAAGCAACAAGTAACTAGACCGTCAGATCACTCTTATATGCAAACTATTTTGATTAGATTGTTATATTAAGATATAATTATAACAGCCTTGTTGTCGTGTTGGTTGCAAGTGCGACGGCCGGTCGGGAGCTCTCGTGTTCGATTCCCGGCTCGAACACTACAATTACAACTACTTACTACTACGAACAATTTAGATATTCTAGCAGTGATTCAGGAGTCTGCCTGATATATGGATATGTGCCTGATATATGGATATGTGCCTGTTTAGTGAAAAGTAAACGTAACCGGTGAAACGTGGGAGTGTTATGCATTCTTCTGCCTACTTCTTTGGGGATTCATTCAATAATCGTTACAAAATTTACCGATATTACAAAACGCAAAAGGTTTTTAATCAAAAAATGTTTAGCGAAACTGATCAACTAATGCTCAACGCCACACCGCGACGAGACGCCGCACCGCCTTATCTCTACAAGGCTCGTTTGTTCGAACAGATGTCCGTAATCCATCAAAACACCATTTATGCCGCAAGTATTTCAGGCGACTGAAAAAAATCTCTTACATTTGGTTTTTTCGCGCCGCGCGAGACGGCGAAATCTAAAGTAGAGAATAAATGACTTTGCCCCGTTCCGTTGAACAAAATTTTTTGCCGCGACGCAACAAAAAATATCGCGCAAAGAAGGATTTAACTAACGATAAATGCTTCATAGGTTAGCTCCGGCTGTTCGCGAAAAAAAGCTCTGCACTTATTGAAATATTGTATATAGTACATTAGATCATAATGTTCCTATTGTTGTAAAAGAAAACTCACTATCTTTTGAGTCCATTGATCTTATGATGAAATACTAGCAATAATTCTCCAATGCCGCCACAATATTGAAAGTAACAGATGGCATGTTACGCAGTAATTGATATCTGTCCGCTTCGCAATGTTGGCGTCTGTTTATAACACAACATTTTGTTATGTGGGTAGGAATAAATAATGTAAATTTCCAGTATTTATGTAGAAAATAAAGATACAGGACCCCCAAATATTTAAATCTATATTCATATGTAGTTTTTATATATGGGATCCGATGAGGTGTCCAAAGGCACTTATGTATATTTATTAAAAAAACAAACAAAAACAAAAAAAAAATCCTAGATTTAAATATACTTCAATTAAATTGTATACATTAACTTTATTATTATTACCACAATTGCTTTATAATACTGATATGTCATATTTACATAAAAATATAACGAACATCACGCCTGCAATCTCGAATACTTTTTATATTTTGTAAATAGATTTTTTAAACAAAACACTCTTTAAATAACATTACTATTTACTAAAACAAATACCGTCATTATTAAAGAAAACTGTGAAAACCCAATGTAATAAACGATCACCGAGTTTAGTTTGTCATTATTGTCTTTAATAACTACACAATATCGCAGTAACAGATGGCTTGTTACAGAGCAATGGATATTCTCCCACTTCGTGCCGGCGTCTGTTTGCCCCGCTAACGTATAGCTGGCAATGACGACTCTTTAAAATAAATAATATTTCGTGAGAGATCTTAAGCAATTTCTGCGGAAAAAGAAACGGACACTTGAAGAATATTATTGAACCTACAAATGAGTAACTATTCTTATACGATACTTAATATTAAGACACTTAAATTTATCTTAATTTGTTGATATGTTATGCCGTAAGTAATATATAAGTATTTAAATGATTATACATTTGTAAATGACAGCGTGTGAATTGCGATACGCTCTACCTCCAATCACCTCTCAAATCACGCGCAGAGACAATGTTCAATGTATTTTTATCATGGTGAAAACAAATCAGGTATATTATGTGAATATTGAAATGCCATTAGCATTAAGATCGTCGCTTCACCCGTATGAAAACACCTAATTCAGGACGGAGGGAATATAAACTGAACTGTGTGACATTGTTATCCTTTTAGGGCTGCCGCTCCACTTTGAATAATTGACAAATATGCGCCTTTTGAGAGCACCTTTTAAAGACTAACGCTACGTTTATTTCGATTAAGGAAATTTCCGGACTCCAATTAAATTTTACAAGAGATTGTAGCAACCACAGCTTGATTCCTGAATTGTATTACTTTCATAGGAAAAAACGTAACTTCATACCTATAATTTCGGAAAATATAACAGGCAAAGGAATGTATGACACTCCCACGTTACATCAACTACGTTTACATCCCACCATGGAAATGGTGGTGGTTGGCCGGTGGTGAAATATATCGGCCATATATCCATACCAAGAACCACTACTAAATTTAAATTACAAAACTAAATCTAAATTAGAAAATTTTGTAGTGTTCGACGCGGGTATCGAAACCTCCCTCGACTGCCGATCGGGACCTTCCGATCGGCACTTGCAACCAACACCATCGACCGAACAGTACTTTCCTAGCAAATTTAATGAATTTAAGTTGTTCGTAGTTTTCATATCTCAGGAGGATATCGGATACAGATCGGGACGAAGCGGATCGTTAATGACATTGCTATAGGGAGAAGAGATTCTCATTGCAACTCGTTTTAATTGAAAACCGCCGCGTTCGTTCCAATCAAACGGACGGCGAAGTTAATAGGACTTTCAGTCTAGTGTACTCGAGTTGCATTTAAGAAAACTCTGTAGCAATTGAATTTGTAGGATTTAATTTTACTAAGAGCATTTATTCCATATAGTGTATTTATTACTTAATACAACAAAGAAAAATTATCTGACTCGGATGAGGACGTAAATGAGTACGACCAAGAACAACTATGACCAGAACATATTTATTAAGTGTCTTAGAGTGAAACATGTTACGAGACAGCGTAACCTTCAATGATAATTTCATATAATACAGTACAAAGTATTGAAATTATTTCATATTTCAAATTTTTTGCACTATGATATTCTGTTGTTATACCTACTCATAGTTTCAGATATATGAAATAATCATTTCTAGAAAAACTATTTAAATGTTATGCTTTCTTTCAGTTGACCGATATATTTTTTTATTGCGTGCAACTGCCGATCAGGAGGTCGCGGCTTCGATTACCGGGTCGATTACTACAAAAAAAATAGTAATTAGATTTTCTAGTAGTAGTTCGGAGTCTGGATACGTGCCCGGTGTAAAACAATAAACTCACCTATTCCACTATGGGACGTAAACATGAGAAGTAAAACGTGGGCGTGTTCTGCATTCCGCTGCCTACATCTTGGGGATTCCAAGCGTGAAGTTACGTTTTCATTTACGAGTGTTTCATATATTACTTTGCACACATTCTTACACAATTAATTCCATTTGATATAGCAATGTCCCTACTATAAGACGAAATGTACAAAAATATATATTAAACATAGAATAAACAAATTTACATAAATCTGTATTAAATATAGAATTAAACACTTTACATTAATGCGACTAAATACTAGCTGCTTTAAAGATTCAAGTACTGTACTAACTTTGGAGAAGTATCCTTAAAATTTGGAGAAGCAATTTTGTAAAATACCCTTAAAAGGATCTACTCCCTTTGCCGTATTTAAGTTTTTTTAGCATGTAGGCAAGTCTCTTAGGAATAACAAATAAACTTGATATAGTCTCCCAGTAACGCACGCGACATATAAATGGTTAATAGAACAGATAATTTGAAACGATCCTAGTAAAAGGCCAGCACGAACAAACAATCGATAATTTGTCACTCGAGTTCACAATAAAGCGTAATAAATGAATCAATTACTAAAAGTTCCCTCTGAGACAGTTGACAAAGGGTTTTGGAATTCGCGACTTTGAATAGGTATTTGCCGCTAATCACCTAACTTTTAATTAACGACATCGCTTAAAGAATAAAAGTGCTCGAAACGATACTGTGTAAATATGTACCGCACTGGTGAAAATTTTCAGCGCATTTATACGTACGTTTTAAATTTAGAACAAAAAAGTTCGTGGTTCCAAATGAATAGACAAACATGAAAAATGAAGACTGAAGCAAATCATAGACAATTTTAATTTTAGATCGTTTTGTCGAGCAATCTAATAACGTTTTTTAGTTAATTGCGTAATTTTGGAAAACGTTGAGTGAACAATCTATATACGTCCTAAAATATTGGTTAGTTTTAGATATTACGATATTCAAGCACATTATACGGGGTTTCAATACAAGAAAATATTCTTTTTTATTTCACTTTAGTGAACCAACCTCAAGAAGGGTTGTGTGTGGCTTATAAATATATCGTACTTTTCAATACATATTAAAACTTTTCTATTGATGCTAAAGTGAGTTTCTATAGAGTCGACTTTTTCTACAAACTTCAACATAAAATCGGGTTAAGCTCAGATTGCACTAGAACCGATATTCTTTGTGTAAGGTAAAGAAGATAACGGTATAGTAAAACCAATAAGTGATCTGAGTGGATTCCTAATTTCATGCCCTCGGAGAATTCCGTTGTTTTTTACTCGTGGTTGACTCATCAATGATTCCAGACACATATAAACGTGTAATAACTTTCAGAAACAATATTTTATTTAGTCGATATTTTTTTATTATATATATGGCAGATACTTTTCAACTGACAATTGAAATTGGCAATTTCGTAATTTAGATTTAGATTTTTTCTTGTGTGACTCGGCGTCTGATTTTGTTTCTAGTATATAAAAATAGGTTCACACACGCAAAGACCACACATTACGCTTAATTTTGCCTTTTGGATTTAAGCATTATCATAAGCTGTATTGATATTTTCTCAGTAAGTAAATTTCGTCTTGTTTTCTTTTCCTAGATAAGACGTAACCTGACCGAAAATATTTTATATAACATTCGAATAAAGAGTGTTTTTAAAATGAGGTATTCAGTGACATTAGAGCACAAAAACGAGTCTAAAAAAACGAAACAAGTCGAGTTGCTCGTGTCACCTCTAAAATTATTGATGTATCGAATCGTTAAAAATAACGAAGCACCTAAACAAAGTGGGATTATGTTACAGAAATATTTCCTTTATGGTATTGAAATATAACTAGTTCTTTCGTTTTTGGAGTCCGTTTTTAACCAACGAATGCCACGGTTAAGATAATCCGATTTTTCATATCATAGCTTACAATTTAATAATAGTCAAAGATTATATTATTGAAATTACTGTATTGATACAAATGTAAATGAAAAATGATAGTTATAGAGGTGCATAATTAACTAAACAACTGTAAAATAAGCAGTAACTTTGGAACTTGGAGCTACGTGCGTACCCCATAAGAGACCTGGCGCGATAGCATAAAAATAACTAAGTAGCTAAATTGTCATCAATAATTTTCTCACATTCGTTTCACAACAAAAAATGAAATATTGTTTGCTACATACATTTGATACATTTGCTTTTGTAATATACGCGGCTCGCTCTGAATTCCGCTGACGTCAGACTAGTATTTCCAAAACGTACCGCATCTGTTTTGTGGCAATTTTAATATTACATATAGCATAATCCGCCCACAACTCAATACGTGCCCGCGGATGGCATACGAAAGATATTTGGAAAAATTCTCTTCCACGCTCTCAATTCCTTCCCTTGGCGCAATACAATCTGATTAAAATATAGCGGCCCTCATAAATCTCCTCCAGTAATTAAGTGGTTTCAATATAATCTGCAAGGATGTCCGTTTCGGTCTCCCGAATCGAACATTTTATCTGTGTACTGGGAGCAATATGCTGGGAACGATACTATTTATTCCCGTTTACAATTTCAATGACTTTTTAATGGAATTTTAAGGGAATATTATAAAAATGAAGGTATTATTAATTGCAGCTACGATTTCTATAAAAATCTTGAACGCCATCGGTGGTCATATTCTTGTGATTTATCTAATGGTACTGTGTAAAAAAATATTATATACAGGTATATTAAAGGTATACGTATTAAATTATTTTATGTATGTATATATTCCCATTACACATGGCGCCTGTAATTCCAGAAATAGGCAGCGATAGGTGGAGGTACGTAAAAAAATACATAGGCACATAGACTCCGAGCCATAACTAGAAAATCTAAGTTAGATCCAACAATGCAATGCGTCATGCGTTAAATGATATGCATAGAAAAATATTTATGATATTAACAGATATGATATTACTAACCTTACACATCTCCACATTTTTAATTATAAGTAACATGGCGCCTGTAATCCTTAAAGTGGTACTCAGAAACCAGCTCGTGTACTACGTTACGAAAGTTGAAATAAAACATGAAATATGTATATAAGATAACGGGTAGAGCGTGTCATGAATTTTTCTTAAAGCAACAACTGCGAACAACACAAAACTTTGATGAACTTCTAAAAGTAAATGTGAAACATTCTCTCTGGTACCCTGCACCGAGACAACATACAGAAATGTAAAGTTTATTTACGCAGTTTCTTACAATACGTCATAAAAATACGTCATAACAACAAATTTTCAATGCTTGCCTGACATATGGCTTAGATCTGTCTAATGGCGGGTTTCATGTATAAACAAAGCCCTAATATCCGCGCTACCTTTTTACACAACTATTGGTCTGTTTATCCATTAGACTCATCAACAAAACATTACCTATTATTTACTACATCTACTTTTCTTTACCTCAAACTCTACTACACACGTCAACATATTCAAATATACGTTAATATTTCAAGTGATTGTGAAATCTAATTTTATTATGGGAAAGTTTCTTGTCATTATTAGCCCATTGCAGTCCCCTGAGGGGTTATGCCCAAAATCCCAGCGCTGGGCATGTGCGGTGGGTGTCGCAGAGGGTAGTTTTTGAACCACCTATGCTGCTTCGGCTATCTGTCAGCTATCTGTCAGCGCCGGGTTTTGGCCGCCTCTTATAACACTCTGTATCTCGACATTGAGTTGGGAAAAGTTGCTGTTAAGCTGAACTTACGCTTTTTGGCTATGTTTTACTTCGAAAATACACAACCAGGTACGAACATAACGAGAAAGTAAGTAGTTCACTTTACGGCCAGAACTCTGCGAGATTCATGTGCGCTGGCAGAGAAAATTAAAACGGATCGCGTTTGAGCAGTGCGATTTCCATTCTCATATATGCAAAGTCCATTAATTGGATTGCACAGACAAAGATTAGTCGAACAGTGGTTCGAAGGGTGAGATGAATCTTGATATTACCTGATTCGTAGTCCCATTCTGTTGTACACGTACATTCATTTCGAAAATCAACGAGAAAGTGAAAAAGTGCAGTTCATGTTACCGGTTTCCAAGTTATATAATGCTAGCACTGATAGCCTAGTGGTTTGAGATTCGGCCTCTCACTCCGGAAGACCGGGTTCAAATCCTAGAGTGCATTTCTTAAAGATGTGTGTTCTGAGTTTAAAGATCACTTGCTATAACGGTGAGGAAAACATTGTGAGTGAATTTTGCCAACGCGCACTTGGTCAACGTGGCGGACTATGGCTTTAACTCTCTTATTATGAGAGGAGACCCATGTTCCAACAGTGAAACGTTCCATAAAAAAGGTCAAAACAAAGTTCTTATTTATATGTGCTTATGATTTCTATGGACTTCAGATGTTATAGTAGAATAAACGATCAAAAAAGCAACATTGTACAGTAGAAATTCAATGCAAAATAAGAATACATATTCATTTCATACCTGTATTTCCCGAGGGTGTGGTTCTAACCGGTTTTGTTTGTGGAATAGGGGATAGCTCTAATACAATGTCATAAATGTAAGTGTTTGTATGTTATTCCTTAAAAGGCAGCGGAATAATGGATAAGATCCACGTGACTTTACATAGAGATAGTTTATGGGCCGGAGAGTTACATTTCATCCGGGAAAGAAGCACAACTCCTGCGGGATTCAAACTTTGGGTGACACGGCTGAACCGATCTTGTTCAACTGTCGTTTGGGGAAAACTTGAACCCCGGTAAGAGGCAAAGGTCACTTAGAATAGCCTTCGATCAACCCCTGAAATAGTGATGAAAGAGCTAAAAGATGGTTTGGAGAATAGTTGTTTTCCTTCGCGCTAAAAAAGTCGCTTTTACTAACATAATTAAAAAAAAATCAATTACACTTTTTATTTAGTATCTAACCTGGTGGCAAGTAAGATGTAAAATGCTCTTCTAGAAAATTATTTATAAAATTAATAATTATCACAACATTTAATTAATTATTTAAATAGAAAAATTGCTTTATAATATATTACATATTAAGTACGCCTCGTCTTGTCAAATCCAACGCAAATCTAAATCTTTCAGCGGGACGGAGTGCAACGTCGATTTTATGTACATTATGCAGATGTTTTCTTACCAACATCAGACACGAAGCTTGCAGAAAATATACTACTAAATTTCATTTGACATTATGTAAAATTTGTTATACTAGTTTTATGAGAGATATCAAAATATTTAATATCAGTGTTTTATCAGATTAATTAGTTTCATATTTACATGGTTCTTGGCGGAGAGCCATGATTACTACATCATTCTCAAAACAATTACCCTAAATGTCGTTCATATATCTGAAAATATTCAATACATTCTAATCTAATTATTTATTAAACTATACCGTACAAGTGAGACATAGTTTTCCGTACATAACTTATATTAATAAACAGTTTTCATCATCATCATCATCATCATCAGCCCATAGCTGTCCACTGCTGAACATAGGCCTCCCCCAG